>ML110949.1:25537-86620 GCA_003697995.1 Taxidea taxus jeffersonii | reverse complement strand
TACAAATTTTTAAAATGTAACTTCCTAAGACTCCAGTAAACACCCTTATTTTTCTACTTTTCCCCCCATTGCCATAATAGTTTTCTATAAATAACCCAAATTACCTTTTCAAGGCTGAAAAAGTCAGTAGTGTTTCTAAATGTGTTGAGGCCTGTAGATCCCTTTTTCTTACTGAATGCTGTTGGATATTGGATAAAGAGAGGATATCGTAGTCTGAGAGTAAAGAATCAAGGTTTTCTGAAACAAAGGCAAAAAGGTTATTAACACCTAAACTTACTAATTAACTGTAATATCACTAAAATGATAAAGTCTGACAAGAAACTCTTTCTGACATAATGCATTTTGAAGTGCTAAGCACAACCTATGGAGCATTCTTGCCAAAACAGATAAATAAAAAGCAAAAAAATACAAAATAAGCTGAATTTAATCAAGACCTAACTTCCAGTTTTTAAGACATGAAGGGATTAGATTGCCAAATTAACTAACAACCTTAGCAAAAAATCAGCTGCATCCAGAATGTCACAATCCCTACAAAATAAATGACCCTATTTCTTCAGGAAATAAATGGTATGGGAAGGAAGGGACAAGCAAAGACTTAATACAGTGGTCCTCCCTTATCTGAGGTTTCCAGTTGCGAAGTTTCAGTTCCAGGAAGTCAGCTGCGGTCTATCAGAAGGTCAGTCTGTGAGCCTAACACTAGGCCTGTAGGTCAAAATGCCTGTATCACTCACCTCACTTCATCTCAACATTTATGCAGTTTATCATCTCACATCATCACAAGAAGGGTAAGTATAGTAAAGTAAGATCTCAGGTGGGGCGTCTGCCTGGCTGGCTCAGTCCATACAGCATGCAACTCTTGATCTTGGAGTTGTGAGTTCAAGCCCCACGCTGGGCAGAGAGCTCACTTTAAAAACAAAAAAAAAAGGACTTTGGGAGAGACTACATTCATGTAACTTTTATTATGGTCTATTGTTATAATTGTCCTATTTTATGATAACTGTTGTTAATCTCTTACTATGCCTAATTTATAAATGAAACTTTACCACAGGTTTGTATGTAAAGGAAAAACATTCTGTCCTAGGGTTCAGTACTATCCACAGTTTCAGGCATCCACTGGGGGTCTTGGGACGTATCCCCCACAGGTAAGCAGGGACTACTATACACAAAAATACAATGTGTGAACCTAGATCCTAGATCAAACAAATCAATGAGGAAAGATACTTGTGGCAATTAAGGAATTATGAGTTCATATCCATACTAGACACTAATAATTTTGATATCTCTGAGTATCACATTACATCATATTACACAATCAGCTAAATTCTGAAAAGGCATTTCTGGCTTGCCTGCTTAGAATTTCTAAGATAAAGGTGACCAACTTGACCTGACCACTGCTAACTTGGGGCTGTATCAATTCCTTATCAATTAATGTGTGGTACGCAAGAGCAACAAATGTATTAATGACCTCAGCAAACCAAAGGTAAAATCTTTACAGAAAAATTACATTTTCCAAATTAAAGAGCAAAAAAGTGGTAATATCCCAATCATTGCTGCCTTTAACAGACACAGCAAAATAAGCAATCCACTGGAAATCAGAAAGTAGAAGTGATATGACCAAACTAATCCCTGAATAAAAACCAACATTAATTATTTTACCCTACTGACTTGGAACCCAAGAAAAGCAAAGATGTGCTGCCCCAAAGATAAAATGTTTTTATTTGGTACAGAGCAAAAGTAAACACCATAAAGTATATGATAACAATGTAAGTCACTTTTCATCAGCAATTCTGCAGCCTCTTCCAAAAACCCTCCTGGTTGTGGTGACTGGAGTCTCTGTACAAACTGTTTAAAAATATGTGAGCTGATGCTTTCCTTTTCTCTCAACAAATATCACTACAGAGGGAATGGTATTCAAAATCATTCCACCAGACTTAGAATGTCCTTAAAAATACAACACCAGGAGCTTAAAATACAAGTATATTGTTACTGAGGTTAAATATGCCCATAAAACCACTTTTAAAAGAACTGACCCAATACTCTTCTCTTCCCTCTTCTCCTAAATATGATCTTCAATTCGTTCATTCACCCAATCACTAATTCAGTGTTATATGCCAGGCTCTGGCCTCAGTACTGATACAGCATTAAATACAGCAAAGTCCTTGCTTCCTGCAGCACTCACATCAGTGTAGCAGAGACAGACGATACACAATACAGGTCAGTGCCGTGGACATTAAAGCAGAATAGCAAAGACAGGGACTAGGCAGGGCCAGTTTATAAAGAGTGGTCAAAAGAAAGATGCTTAGCTGTTGCACAATATTTGGGCAAACCAGAGGAAAACAACAGGTAAGCACGTGGTTATATAATAAATTTCATCAAAGTCCATCCAAGTCGGGGCACCTAAGTGGCTCAGTCGGATAAGAGACTGACTCTTGATTGTGGCTCAGGTCATGATCTCAGGCTCATGAGATGGAACTGTGTGGGGCTCTGTTTTCAGTGGCGAGTCTACTTTCCCTCTCCCTCAGTGTGCTCGCTCTAAAATAAATGCATAAAATCTTAAAAAAAAAAAAAAAAGTCCATCCAAGTCTCTAACTCAAGATAATACTAAATAAATGACAGCAAGTTCACACTTCTTGGCTACCACTCGTTTTTCATCAATAAAATTTCCTTTAAAATACAATCCTGGAGGGGCACCTGGGTGGCTCAGTGGGTTAAAGCCTCTGCCTTCGGCTCAGGTCTTGATCTCAGGGTCCTGGGATCAAGCCCCGCATCGGGTTCTCTGCTTGGCAGGGAGCCCACTTCCTCCTCTTTCTCTGCCTGCCTCTCTGCCTACTTGTGATCTCTGTCTGTCAAATAAATAAATAAAATCTTAAAAAAAAAATACAATCCATAGAAAAGCTGTTTCAAAAGGCATCTATCACTTTTATGCCAATAGATGGGCCTTGGTGATTTGGCCTTGTTAATTACAATGCTTAGCAGCACCAATGAAAAACCTTCAAGAAACTTAACATTTATTCAACTTCTTTTTTTTTTTTTTAAATGTAGGCTCCACGCCCAACGTGGGGCTTAAACTCATGGACCCAAGATCAAGATTCACATGCTCTACCGACTGAGCCAGCCAGGTGCCCCTATTCAACAATTTTTGAGTGTGTGTTTTATTACGTAATCTACACCAACATATCTGGTGTAGTATCCCCTTTTTACAGATGAAGAAACAAGTTCAAGGAGAAATATATCACAAAGCTAATTTAGCACAGAACCAAGATTTGAACTTGGGCTTCTCTGGCTGAAAACCCCAAGCTTCACTGACATCATACTTGTGAAACTCCTTAAAAATATCCTAGCTCTGGGATGCCTGGAAGGCTCAGTTGGTACACTATGTGACTCTTGATCTCAGTGGAGCCTTCTTTAAATAAATTTTTTTAAAAGTTAAAGAAATATATATATTCTAGGGGCAGCCGGGTGGCCGAGTCAGTTAAGTGTCTACCTTTGGCTCTCAGTTAAGTGTCTACCTTCGGCTCAGTTCATGATCCCAAGGTCCTGGGATCAAGCCCCAAATCAGGCTCCTCATTCAGCGGGGAGCCTGCTTCTCCCTCTCCCTGCTGTTCCCCCTGCTTGCACTCTTGCTCTCTCACACTTTCTCTCTCTGGCAAATAAATAAATAAAATCTTAAAAAAAAAAAAAAACCTAGCTCTTCTTGGACCTTCTACTTCTTGGCCTCCTACTTTTTGATGTGCCAACCAAACATGATCTCATCTCCCTCTGAATTCTGTAGCCCTTTGTTAATACCTTTTTTCTGGCTTTCTGCTATATTTGTCTTATTTCACAGACTGTAAAACAGCCAAGAGGGAGCTGGGTTACATTATTCACAGTACCCTTATCTCACAAACCCAGGACAGCACCTTGCAAAAAACAGCACTGCCGTGTGTGCAAACTGCACAAATCCTCAATGCTGAGATGCTGATACAACCCTTTACAGCTCTTCAACTTCCCTGATACAGGTTGGTACATGAATTCAGTTTCATTCAAGATCATAATCACTCCTATTGCCTGAGAAACTTAACCTCAATACTGTAGCGTCATTGTCAATAACACAGGCCAGTTGTTCTTGAAGTGTGCTCCCCACACAGCAACAACACCTGGGAACTTGTTAGAAAAGCCAGTTTTGGGGCACCTGGGTGGCTCAGTGGGTTAAGGCCTCTGCCTTCTACTCAGGTCATGATTCCAGGGCCCTGGGATCGAGCCCCGCATCGGGCTCTCTACTCCTCGGGGAGCCCACTTCCTCCTCTCTCTCTGCCGGCTTCTCTGCCTACTTGTGATCTTTGTCTGTTAAATAAATAAATAAAATCTTAAAAAAAAAGAACATGAAAATACTTACACTATCATTTTGAGCAAACAAGCGTAGATTAAAAGAACTATTTGTATTGCATGATCTTAACTATGTATAAAAATAGGTCTAGAAAAAAGAAAGAGCACGGTAGTAACATCACTGGTTATCTTTAGGTATATTTTCCATAATAAGCACTTTGAAAATGTAGCTTGCTAAAGCGCTTCAAAATACCTAACTAATGTGTTTCAACTGTAATTTGTCCTCTTATAATAACTAGATATTGCACACTGGATGCGCTGGAGCCACTGCAGACAACACGGTACAGGCGCTGCCTCCTGCAACAGGCGGAGAGCCCGCTCTCACTACTGCCCTTCGCGAGCAGGGATCCTCTCAGCCACCTCACTGTACTTCGCCTCCAAATTCCAACCGCTGGTAATCTCTACTTTCTACAGCTGCTTCAACAGAATGTGAAACCCTTCCCAAGAGTTTATCTTTTATCTGTATCCAAATCTCTCAATAAACTTAAGGACAAGCCACTTCATTCTCTCTCTTAGCACTCCACAATGGCTGCCCAGCACTCTCTAGAACAAGAACACCTTCCGTGCTTTCTCCAGGTTGTCCCAGGAGTCCTGTAAACAACTGAGCTTTTCTCATTTTAGCTGGCTACAAACACAAAATTAGAAAACAACGGACACAATTCAAAAGGTCAGACTAGACTAGAGTACTCCTTTATTTAGGTATTCCCTGCTCAACCCTCCCCGCTCTTCTCTGCCACATGCCATGGTTTCCCTCCCTAGGCCTCCTCTAGTCTTAGAGACCCTGCCTCCCTTACTGCTTTTGTAAATTTGCCACCCCCACCGCTCCCTTTCTGCATACACATCCTGCACTTGGTACCTCCCTTCCAGCACACCCCACCTAGTCATTTCTTCAACTTGTACTCAAAGTGTTCCACCTTCGAGGCACCAGGGATATAATGGAAAAGAAAGAGAAATGTATTTCTGATATTATGACACCGGAGGAAAGACCACCACACAAAAAAATCATAAAGTATATAAAGTTCCAAGAGAGAGGAAGCTGCAAGAAGTTATGGAAGGACAGAGCAGGAGGATGGCCTGGAGATGCCTGGAGACCCAAGGACGCTTTCCCAGGGAAACAGTACTGAAGTTAAAACCAGAAGGATGATGGGGTGCCTGGGTGGCTCAGTGAGTTAAAGCCTCTGCCTTTGGTTCAGGTCATGGTCCCAGGATCCTGGAGTCAAGCCCCACATTGGGCTCTCTGCTCAGCAGGAAGCTTGCTTCCTGCTCTCTCTCTCTGCCTGCCTGTCTACTTGTGATCTCTGTCTGGCAAGTAAATAAATATTAAAAAAATAAAATAAAAAGAAAGTTGAATTAAAAAAAAAAAAAAAAGACCAGAAGGACGAGGAGACCACCAAGACAAAGGACAGGGTTCTAAGTAGAGGGCATAACAATATGCTGAGGTTCCCAAGAAACAGAGCATAATTCTCAAAGGAAAAAGCTGGAGGCGGCAACGGCACACAGGTGGGAAGAGGTGTGAGTCTGGACGGAGGCAGAATTCAGTCAGGGTGGGCCAGGGAACTAAGTTAAGGAGTTTGGACTATGGATAAGGCAACGGCTGTAAGGAATTTCACTGGGGCTGCAGTGTGGAGCGTGGGCAAGAGGGGAACAAGGCCAGAGTCTGGGAAATCTGCTAGTAAGCAGCCAAGCAATGAAGGCAGAGATCACCCAAAGACCCCCAAGGTTTCTGGCATGGGTATGTGGGTAGATAGTGGTACCACATTCACTGAGATAAAAAAAAAACATGAGTAGGAACAGTTTTCGGGGAGGAGCTGACAGAAGGGGACAGCTGGATGCTGAAAGATTCTGGAATTCCCAACTACATCTTGTTCTTTATATAGTATGCAATTACACGGTTCATTTACAAAGGACTTTTCTGCATTAAGTCATCGTATATTTGCAGTTATGTTACTGATAAGTCACACAGTGATTTTAAGCAGGAAGAAATCAAATGTGCTTTGTACGATTCTCAACACTGAAAGGAGCAGTAAAAAGCAGCTTCAGGCCTGCAATAACCTGGCTTTCTTGATGTAGGTGTGAAGTGGCCTATAGATTTGATAAACCTACCACTCCACCCTTCTTTCACACCCAAATTGTTTTGCCTCTGGAATACACTTTTATGGCCACCGACTTCTATAATGACAAACTATACCCATACTTCTTTTGTCAAGCTCAGAGTTAACACTTTTAAGATAAAACCAATATTTTAAAGGGTTTTTAAAAAATTTTTTAAAGATTTTATTTGTCAGAAAGAGAGTGAGCACGCACAAGCAGGGGGAGCAGCACGCAGAGGGAGAAGCAGGCTCCCCGCTGAGCAAGGAACCCGATGCCGGACTTGATCCCAGGACCCTGCAATCATGACCTGAGCCAAAGGCAGACACTTAACCCACTGAGCTACCCAGGTGTCCCAAGGTAAAAACAATCAACTGGTGTACAAAATGAGTCCAGGAACATTTGTGGACTTTTTACTTAATTTCTCTTTTCTTTTTGCAATAAATTGAATATTCTTGGAATACAACTTGCAAGTATAATGCAGAAACCCTGTAGCTCCCTGCTTATTCTCGACTGCTCTGCTGTGTGACGTAGAAAGAGTTTCCCAAGATGACACTATCAGTGCCATGCTCCCACTTCTGGCATCAGAAGTGGGGAAAAAAAAGCCAGGACTGCTGTGAAGTGTTCAGTCTGCTTGTGCAGAAGACATAAGAGACCTGAATGCCCTTCAGGACTCCCCAAATTTTGCAAAAGAAAACAGTGACCTGGCCAGGTTACTGTGAAGTAGGCCCTAGATGTAGGTGAATCCCTCCCTATGACTAAAGGATGAGGAAAAGGACAGCAGTGCTCTCTGCTAGGCAGTGGACCCAGAGCTTGGGAATTAAAAACTTAATTTTCTGGGTTTACACCAGTTAGTGGGGGATAGAGGATGAGCTGCCTCAGTAATTCCCCAAGAACTCTTCAGCAGGGACAAGATTCCCCAGCAAGACCAATCACATGGAAACGCTGAGCCCAAGAAAAGTCAGCACAGCCCAAGGGAACCTCTAAGGAAAAAGATTGGTCCATACATAAATCCCGGTTAGGCGCTGAGGCTACTTCCACAATTTCCAGCACCCCTGTCTCTTCCTAGACTAAACATTGTATCCTATACTTCCTTCTTATCAAACAAGTAGACAGGAAGTAATTTTGCACATATCATATTTGAAGTGCCTGTGAATACAGAGATGGAAATATCAGGTGGACAATTGGATACATGAGTTTCTAGCTTCTGAGAACAAGTCTAGATCAGAGTATATATTTGGTAGTTATCAGAATACAATCAAATGTAAGTGAAACCAGGGCAGCCGATGAGACTTGTCAAGGCCTACAACTCATGTTAAAAGAAAAGAAAGAGAGAAAGATGCAGTATGGGCGGTAGATACCAATCCCCTTGGTTGATTTCAGGGCTAAGTTAAGGGATATATGAAAAAGCACTTGATTTCACTTCCCTATCTCAGTAAAACCCATTTCCTACTCCAATCCCTCCTTTTCTCTATCAATCTTTTTCAGACTTTCTTTAAATTATACTTCCAGCTGAAAACACCATCCCTCAAAAACACAAAATGGGGGGCGCTTGGGTGGCTCAGTGGGTTAAGCCACTGCCTTCGGCTCGGGTCATGATCTCAGGGTCCTGGGATCGAGTCCTGCATCAGGCTCTCTGCTCAGCAGGGAGCCTGCTTCCCTCTCTCTCTCTCTCTGCCCGCTTCTCTGCCTGCTTGTGATATCTGTCTGTCAAATAAAAAAATAAAATCTTAAAAAAAAAAAAACACACAAAATGGTAAAGAACCCAAAAATCAATAACACTTGGCTTCAAAGGACACCTACACTTAATATTCTCGAAACTCTGTAAAAGTTATAGGACTTCTCCCAATGTCTCTACCATGGCTCTCTGCTTAACTCTTCATTCTATTCTAGAAACAGTCTTTGACTAGTTCCAAGCAGACTGGCATGAAATCTCCCTTGGAACAGTTAGGGTGATTAAGTGTTTCAGTTTCAAAGGAATGCAGCCTATAAGCAAAATTAACATCAAAAGAGGAAGCCAGATGTCAAAATATAGAGCAAAATGGGGCTGTCAATAATGAAACACAAGCACTGCAATGTGGAGAATCCCCACACCAATAACCTCAAGGTAAATTTCAAAATATGTTTCAGATGCAAACCTTCACCCCTCATCTGTGACCTATATTTTTTCCCTCCACCCACTACTTCCTCTTTTATTAAAAGTAAAGTAACACAAAGGGAAAACACTTTTGAAATCAGAGTGAGACTTATACACCCCAGCTGCAACTTCAAGAAGATATCATCATGACTAAGTTCACATGACTCATAACTTTCCTGAATTATGCAATTCATAACAGTTCAATTGAAATCATCTTGGGTGTCCTGTGGAGTACTCCAGAAGCCAGAATTCTAGTATATATTTCTATCCTTCAGAAAAATATTGTCAAATCCATGGCGGGGGAAGGGCCTGGGTGGCTCAGTCAGTTAAGCATCTGCATTCAGCTCAGGTCATGAGCTCAGGGTTCTGGGACTGAGCTTCCCCCCTACCCCAAGCAGGCTCCCTGCTCAGCAGGGAATCTACTTCTCTCTTTCCCTCTGTACCTAAACCTGCTCTTGTTCTGTCTCTCTCTCAAATAAATAAGTAAAATCTTTTTTAAAAAGTTATCAAATCCCTAATCAATGTTTAGTACCTGGCCGGCTCAGCTGGTAGAGCATACATCTCTTGATCTCAAGGTTGTGAGTTTGAGCCCCACATGGTGGGTAGTGTTTATTTTTTTAAAAATTTAACACTGAAATTATAGTAACATTTTAAGACCAGTAGGCTATAATAAACCATGCTCTTTAACTATAAAACTATTTTTTGATCTTGACCATCTAAATAATGGTAAGGTTAAGTTAAGCAACTAATCACATCTGGAACCATTAAACACACACACAGAGTCACTCTTCAAAAGAAAAAAAATACTCATAATATTTATCACTGTGAGAATACGACAACTCAGGACACTTCTGAGACTCTTTTCCTACTGTTTTATTTCAAAAACTAAAACATGATCTATAAGGTTTATTTCAACACTACAATATCTAAGTGCCCCCACCAGGAATGTCCTTATTTTCCCTCTTCACCTACCTAAAGTTAAAGTCTGGCTTTGAGTGCCACCTCCTTTAGGGAGCCTTCGATAACTTTCCCAAGCTGGGTTCAGTGCCTCTTCATGATAACAATACTCGCCGTATTGTACCGTATCACTCGCCTCCATGTTGTTTTGGAATTGTCTGTTTAGATCTCTCTGTACTACTATGCAAATTTTTTTTAGGATGTATATTGTCTGATCTATTTCCAATTGCCACACATACTTCCATACAGTATGTGCTCTTCTAACATTATGTGAATACATGGATAAGTCTATGAATTCTTCTGGCACTTGTGGTCAGCACTTTACAAATTAAAAACACAGCAAAAAAACCCAAAAAACAAAAAAAAAAACAACTCTCTATGATCTGTGAATTGTTGTGGAGGATTCATCTAGAAAGTAAGGTTTTCCTTTATACTATGTGCTTCCTTAGGATTCACGCTACCTATTTTTCCACCTGTGAACAAGAGCATGATGATAAAAATGATACAGCTGTGCTACAGTAAAAATATAATTTTAGTATCTCAAAGTACATGTTTTTTATTAACATTTATCCTTATGAAGTAGATCCTTACTCTATCCCTCCATCCTGACCATCATTACCTCAAAATTTCCCTTCAGTATGTACTGACTTCTCACATCTCAGCCCTTCCTAACAAGCTCCCTTGCCTTTCGTCACACTAGTCACCTGTCACCCATTCCAGTTCGAGATAGCCACAAAGCAGTTGTTCTCAGGTGAGAACACAGAACAGCTTTAATACCCTCAGTCACTTACAATTTCTGTCCATTAAATTAAAAAACTGCCAGGTAAACTAATGTGAAAGTTTTAATTAGCTACAAAGAAAACCCACATGGTGTCTCAACCAACACAACAGGACTCATGGAATCAGGGTGGGATCTGGAGACCAACACAACCGTAAAAAATCGACTTTGCACACTGGGAAAATATACTGTGATTCGTACTTAATTACGAAACTGTCTCATATGTCAACTTTTGTTGACATTCTTTGCAAAGAATCTTAGGACTTTGTAAGCTTACACAAATTTCACATCTTTTAATGTATGTCCATCCTAAAATCCAATCTCTTCAGAAAATCTAAGAGTGGGTGGGGGAAGGGATCACTGGGTGATGGGCATTAAGGAGGGAACTTGATGTAATGAGCACTGGGTGTGATACGCAATGGATGAATCACTGACTTCTATCCCTGAAACTAATAATACAGTATATGTTAACTAAATTCAATTTAACTAAATTGAATTTAGCTAAATTGAATTTAAATTTTTTTTAAAAGTGTCAGTTGGAAAAAGAAAAAAAAAAGAAAATCTAAGAACCCTCTACTTCTTGGGCTCAAAACTGTTCAAATTGGTCATCCCTAGTAATTTTTTTGTTTAAAATGGCAAGGAAGTCATTCAAGCAGTATCAAGAGTTGGCCTGGTAGGTTCAAGCGCCCCCTCCCAGTACCCCCATAAACTACAATTTAACTAAGTACATGCTTACAAAGGTCGCAAAACCCAAGTCCAAGATGAGTTCTCCAGTCACCGCCTTCCAAACAGATTACTACATAAAGAACCTCCTACAGCAGAATTTCTAGTTCGCTCCTTGCAGAGCCAGAAAGAGCTGTGGAGCTTTGGGCCCTTCCTATCCGCACCCCCCGACACACACACACACCAAGTCCTGGCTTTGGCAGATCACCGTAGTAGGGCAGGGACCTGGACCACATCTCCCTCCCCAAATATGAGGCAACACCACCCCCCTTACCGCTTTCCAAAACACACTCCCCGAACACAAACTCTGGAGGCAGACCCCTCCCAGGCCCTCAGTCACCACCGGGGGGCCCTTCCAGTATCCCTTTCCCATTCAGAAGGACAAGCCCTTCTCCCTCCCTTCCCTAACTCAGAGGGCCACACCCCCTTTCTGCACCGAAAACTTTGGGACGCGCCACCGTCCAATACCCCGCCCCTAAACACCTGAGAGTTCTGCTCCCCCGCTCTTCCCCGAAAGCAGCGCGCTCCAGGCGCCCGGCCGGCCCTAAGCCAACGCTCCCGGGTCTTTACCGAGTCGCTCCGGGGAATCGTCCGGAGGTCGCGGCGCCAGCACGAAAGGAACCATGCTGGTCAAGAAGAGGAGACACTGCCTCATGTTCCCGGCCCGGCCACCTGCTCCACCTCTCTAGGCAGCCTTTCGCCAGACGGGGGCTCGGGACACTGCTCACATTGGGAGAGAAGGGGATCCGCCCGGCCCTGCCCCTCAAGCCTTTTTCCTCCCGCGCCGCCTACCGGAAGACTCTACAGCCCGGCTCTAGGCCCCCGGAAGTACAGGGAGCGCTCCGAGAAGGCGGCTCAGCCCGCTTCCGGCCGCCGCCGACCCCCGCACCGCCCACAGCCGGAAGCCGGGCGCCGCGCGGCATGCCGGGAGCTCCTCGCTCGCCCCGCCCCCTCGCCGCCCCTCCGCCTTCCCCTTTCGTCCCCCCGGGGTGCGGCGGGCGCCTGCTCGGGCGCGGCCCGGGACGTCCTGACTCGACCCATCGTGGCCTCTCCTGTGTCCCCGGGTGACCGCCACGAAGGAGGCGGGAGCTCGGGCGTAGGCCCTCAGAGCCGCGTCCTCCCGCCTCCGTGGTCTGGGTCCTCCTTCTGGTTAGGATCCCCGTTATCCTACCACCCTGCGCCCGAGCGCGGACGGGAAGGGTGTTTTGCTCGGGGGAACGACCCAGCCACGAAGCTCATGGGACGCAGGACGGCCGAGGCCCTGCGCCTCACCCCGGAGAAGCCCCGCGCACGCGCCAGCCTCCCGGACCCAAGTGGAGTGTCCGGCCCGGCTGTCCGCGCCCAGAGTGCAGCCCCCGGCGGCGTCCGTCGCGGCGCGCAGGGCTGGGCGGAGGGAGAAGATCGCGAGCTGTCAACGCGCGTTTTCTTATCGGCCCCGCTGTAGGCAGGGGGTCTGCAAACTCTTAAAGATCCCAGAACCCCAGCCCTAAACGCTCGTCCGGTGAGCGCGGGCGCTGGGCTCTTCCAGCGGGCTTTTTACGAAGTTCTGCTTGCTTCGTGTAGCTGCGCCTGGAGATCTCCCAAAGCAGTTTGTGTTTTTGTTTTGCAATCCTTTCCATAATTTTAGCTCGTGTCGTTGAGTGAGTGTTTATAGGACTGAAGAAAACATTCTAACAGCAGTGGATGCTTATTGCTCTTTTGGTTCAACTAAAATTTATACAAGTAGGACATAGCACATTTTCCACTTAAGAGTGAGTGGAACAGCCTTTTCTCCACTAAGAAGTGGTAAATTGTTGGGAATAGGATGTAGCCTTGCTCGGTGAACTTTCGAGGCTAGTTCCTAATAAAATACACAAACTGTGGTTTAAACAGGTTCGCTATGGTTTGCCTCAGTAAAACCTCAGCATCTTTCCAACAGTTGTCACCCATAGTTACTGGCTTTGCATTTTTGGCTTCAATGAACCTGGTACGTTCATCTGAGGTATGCCCTCATTAAATATAAACACGTGGCATACCTAATGAAAACGTAAGCAGAATTTCATCTCTGTAAATTGCACACAGCTTTAAAAAAAATTGTATCCCTTGGGGTGCCTGGATGGTTCAGTTAGGCTTCTGGCTCTTGATCTCAACAAAGTTTTTTTGTTGTTGTTTTGTTTTTTGGGTTTTTTTGTAGAAACTTTTTTTTTTAATAATTTCAACTAACACACAGTGTATTAGTTCCAGAGGTAGAATTCAGTTATTCGTCAGTTGCATATAATACCCAGTGCTCATTATATCATGGGCATTAAGGAGGGTGTATCATCCAGTTACGCCATCCCTCCACCCACATACTCTCCAGCAACCCTCAGGTTGTGATTAAGAGTCTCATGAGGGGTGCCTGGGTGGCTGTGTGGGCTAAGTGTCTGCCTTCAGCTTGGATCATGATCTCGGGGACACGGAACTCCCTGCTCAGCAGGAAGTCTGCTTCTCCCTCTCTGCCCCTCCCCCGCCATGCTCTCTCACCCTCTTCCCTCTCTCTAATAAATAAAATCTTAAAAAAAAAAAAAAAGTATCTTATGGTTTGTCTCCCTCCCTGATTTCATCTTTTTTTTTTTTTTCTCCCTTCCCCTCAGCTCAGGTCTTCATCTCAGGGTTGTGAGTTCAAGTTCTGCTTTGGGCTCCAAGCTGAGTGTGGAGCCTACCTAAAAAAAAAAAAAAAAAAAAAAGATTTAAAAATTGTATCAATTGTATCCCATAAAAATGTGACCATTGTATACAATTTTTAAACACAATTAGAATATCATCTCCTGAACATCGAGGCACCATACTCTGCAACTTGTAACTTTAGTAGATCCTAGATTATATTCTTTTGGTGTCTTTCACAGCTCTAAGATGTCCTGCTCATAGGAGGCACTTAGCTGTTTAATAAATGCCATTTTTAATTTTTTTAAAGTAGGCTCCATGCCCATCGTGGGGCTTGAACTCATGGCCCTGAGACCTAGAGTCACATGCTCTAACAAGTGAGTCAGCCAGAAGACCCAATAAATGCTGTGTATTTAAAAGTAACGTTCTTGATCCATTTTCTTATTTATATCCAGAAGTCCTAGATTTTCAGGGATAGTCCAATATGAAGCAATCTCTCCCATTTACAAACACATACTCAAATTAGGATTTCCGATTTGAAGTTTGTCTTTTCATTTATCAGCAGTCCCTATCTTTAAGATAAATTAACACCACGTGGGAGAGATAAAGAACCAGAGGAACATAAGAGGGACACACTGGAGAGAAGAATTAGTAGTCCAGTGATCTTCAAACAGTTATTCTCTTATCCCCCAAAAGAATTGATCAGGATGAAATTTGCAGGATAATGTATAATGTAAGTACATTTAAAATTGAAATTATTAGAGGTTGTTCTTTTAAATTTGCCAAATAGGATATAAATATCTGAGAGATTTGGTAGCCACAGTGGTCACCAGCCCCCCCCCCCAACACCGCCCCGCAATGATCCCTGCTTCTTGATACTGGCACTCTCTTATAGTCAGTCCCCTAACACATTGGACCAATAGCATAGAGCAGAAGTGATCATATTTCACTTCCAGGATATTAAGAGACTACTTTTTCCATCTGCGGTGCTCTCTTTCTTGCTTGCTTTCTCAGGTCATTCGGTGGAACATTCAGGAAGCCTCCAGAGAGGCCCACAGGAATGGAGATCACCATCCCACAGCCAGCAAATACTGAGACTTGCAGAAGACTACACAAGTGAGGTTGTAAGTGAATTCTCCAGCCCTAGGCAAGCTTCAAGGTGACATTAGTCCCCCAATCCAACAGCTTGACAGCAACCTCTGGGGACCCTAAGCCATTCCCTGATTCCTGACTCTCAGAAACTGTAGGAGAGAATAAATGCTGTTTTAAACTCCTACGTTAGAAGTAATCTGTTACACAGCCACTATCATCTGCTTTAAAAAAACAGCCAGGAACACCTGCTTGGCTCAGTCCGTAGAGCATGCAACTCTTGATCTCAGGGTCATGAATTCAAGCCCCATGTTGGACATACTACCTACTTAAAAAAAAAAAAAATACATGAGCAAGTTGGCTGGATCCTAGGTTCCTCTTTTTTTTTTTTTCTTTTGAAGATTTTATTTATCTATTTGACAGACAGAGATCACAAGCAAGCAGAGAGAGAGGGAGAAGCTGGCTCCCCGCTGAGCAGAGAGCCCAATGTGGGGTCACGACCTGAGCTGAAGACAGAGGCTTAACCCACTGAGCCACCCAGGCGCTCCCTAGGTTCCCCTTCCTTTTATTGTTTTTTTTTTAAAGATTTTATTTATTTGCCAGAGAGAGAGAGTACACACAAGCAGGCAGAGACAATGAGAGAAGCAGGCTCCCTGCCGAGCAAGGAGCCCGATGCGGGACTCGATCCCAGGACCCTGGGATCATGACCTGAGCCGAAGGCAGCGGCTTAACCATCTGAGCCACCCAATTATTAAATACCTATCACCACATACGGTTGCAGAGTTAACTACCAGATCTGCACAAGTATTGATAAGATGGTGTAAATGATCAGAGAAATAGCTGATTCTGGCTGAGTTTGAGCTTTTTTCCTGTCATCCTAGCTCTGTTTCTCTTATTAGCCGCTCTCTGTCCTATTCTAATTCTACCATGACTTCTAGATGAATAGTGCCTTTCTCCCTCCATTTCTAAAATGCGGATTATTCTTGCATCTGTATGTTGTTGTTTTTTGTTTTTGTTTTTTGGGGGTTTTGGTGGGTTTTTTTTTGTTTTGTTATTCTTTTTGTTTTTGTTTTTTGCCAGTGAACAAGTCTGTGTAAAGCTAGCCCTTCAAGAAACATGAGCCCGGGGCGCCTGGGTGGCTCAGTGGGTTAAGCCTCTGCCTTCACCCGGGTGATGATCCCAGGGTCCTGGGATCGAGCCCCGCATGGGACTCTCTGCTCGGCAGGGAGCCTGCCTCCCCCTCTCTCTGTACCTTCCTCTCTGCATACTTGTGATTTCTGTCAAATAAGTTTTTTTAAAAAATCTTTAAAAAAAAAAAGAAAGAAACATGAGCCCATTCATAATTCTCCATCCAATAACAAACCCAAAATACAACTATCTACAAAATCATCGACTGAGAACTCTAGTTTCCAAGATCTCAGTTCAGAAATGGTAACCTATTTCAGATTCTCTTAGAAAGAAAAGTGAAAAATAAATTATGCGTGGGGCAAAGCATAATATGGGAGGATCCTCACCAATCAACAGATGACTCTTTTGCAAATTTTTTAACTGGGGAAGGAAATAATCAGGCCTAGTTGAAAATGGAATAATATCCACCCCCCAAATTCAAAGAGAGAAGGAACCCATCCATTTCATTGAAAATATTATTTCAAGGAGATTCACTTATAAAATTTTAGTAACTGTTTCTCTCTCTCACACACACACACACACACACACACACACACTTTTTTAATGCCTTTTTTATGATTTTATGTATTTATTTGACAGAGAGAGCTCACAAGTAGGCAGAGTGACAGGCAGAGAGAGAGGGGGAAGCAGGCTCCCTGCTGAGCAGAGAGCCCAATTCGGGGCTCGATCCCAGGACCCTGAGATCATGACCTGAGCTGAAGGCAGAGGCTTATCCCACTGAGCCACCCAGGCACCCCTTAATGCCTTTTTCTTATCAGGCATCTTTATCACAGGATTCTTTGCAGCCACTCCCTGGACATGGTGAGCAGAGGAATCACACCTCCTGTATATTGTATGCCACATAAATAGGAAGCTGGGTTGGTTCTTTTTGTTCTTCAATCCCTTCTTTCTCTGTTAAGATCTCAGAGTAATTAAGCCACATGAATAATTGAACATAGCCAGGGACCCTCCCTGAAAACATGTTCTATTTAACACTTTTTAGCAGAACTCCATTTGTTGAATGTTTAAACTCTGGCAATTCTACTAGTATTTTAAGAATAATATCCCCAAAGGTAATGAAATCATTATCTCGAACACTGTCATGTTCATTGCAGCATTGTTTACAGTGAAACAACGTGTTCACAGAGAGATGGAGAAAGAAAACATGGTACAGACCTACAATGGAATATTATTCAGCCTTAAACAAGGAAATCCTGCCATTTGCAACAACATAAATGAAATTGGAGGACATTAAGCTAGACACAGAAAGACAGATACTGTATATGTATAAAGTCACTCAGTTGTATAATTTTTATTTTTTTATCTTTAAAAAAGTCTTTTAATATTTTATTTATTTATTTGTCAGAGAGAGAGAGAAAACAAGCAGGGGGAACAGCAGGCAGAGGGAGAATCAGGCTCCCGACTGAACAGGAGCCCAATGTGGGACTTAGTCCCTGAGAACATGACCTGAGCCAAAGGCAGATGCTTAACTGACTGAGCCACCCTGGCATCCCAAGATGTGTAATTTTAAAAAGGTAAACTCAAAGAAGCAGAGAGTAGGAATGGTGGTTGCCAGGTGCTAGGTTGGGAGGGGTGGGAATGGGACATGTTGATCAAAGGCACAAACTTTCAGGTTTTGTTGTTTTTTTAGGATTTATTTACAGAGAGAGAGAGAGAGAGCATGCGCACACGAACAGGAGGAGGGGCAGAGGGAAAGGGAGAGAGAATATCCAGCAGACTTCCCACTGAGCACAGAGCCCAACATGGGCCCAGTCTCAGGACCCTAAGATCGTGACCTGAGCCAAAATCCAGGGCCAGACACTCCACCAACTGAGCCGCCCTGAGTAAGTTCTGGGATCTAATGTACAGTATGGTGACTAGAGTTAATGATACTGTATTCTACGCTTGAAATTTGCTGAGAGTAAGTGTTCTTACTATACACACACAAATGGTAACTATGCGAGGTAGCAGATGTGTTAAATAGCTTGATTGTGCAAATTATTTCACAATGTATAGGTATAGGTATATCAAATCATCACACTGTACATCTTAAATATACACAATTTTTTAAAGGTTTTATTTATTTATTTGACAGAGAGATCACACAAGTAGGCAGAGAGGCAGGCAGAGCGGGGAGGGGAGAAGCAGGCTCCCCACCAAGCGGAGAGCCCGATGCGGGACTCGATCCCAGGACCCTGGGATCATGACCTGAGCCGAAGGCAGCGGCTTAACCCACTGAGCCACCCAGGCGTCCCAAATATACACAATTTTTATTTGTCAATTATACTTCAGTAAAGCTGGGGGAAAAATGATACCAAAGAGACCCACGTTGTACATTTGCCCTCAAAAGGACTTATATTTCAGAAGATGAAAGGTGCGTAGAAACAGAAACACACACAATGTGATACCTTAAAAGAAAAAAAAAACCTGGACACATGCATTTTTTTCATATTTTTTAAAACAGAATTTTCATTTTGGAATAATTTTAGATTTACAGAAAAGTAGCAAAGTTCACACACAGTTCCCACACACTCATCACCCAGCCTCCCCTCATGTTCACATCTAACATAATGATAGTATTTGTCAAAACTAAAAAGTTAATGCCAGATTTCATAATTTTTAAGATATTGTGTCTTTTTGTGGCCTTTCAAAATAGTGAAAAAACACATAACAAAATTTACCATTAGTGACAGTACATTCATAGTGTTTGTCCATCTTTCACCACTATCTGGTTCCAGAACATTTTAATCACCCCAAAGGAAACTTCCATACCCAAATCACTCTCCATTAACCCTCCAAGGCCCTAGCAAGCCTAATTGGATCACACAGTTTGGCTACTCATAATCTTTCTGTGTTTCCCAGTCCAACTCGGGATACCACAATGCATCTAGTTACATTGACTTTTTTTCCCCCAGTAATCTCGAACTCATGACCCTGAGATCAATCAAGAGTCCCATGCTCTTCCAGCTGAGCCAGCCAGGTACCCCAGGCGTACCAGGAACACTCTTTTACTCTTTAGGGTTCATAAACTGTTTCTAAATAGTTCATTCTGTAGAGAAGCACGAGTTAATTTGCTTAATTGGTTTTCAAGGAAATTGTCCAGTGTGATCCCTCACTACCTCCCCTCTGCACTGCTCTAATAGCTTCTGATGTGACTTTCTTGCCTCCACTTGCTCCCTACCGACACCCCTACTTAACTAGGTTAGGCTGGCTAAATATCTTCTCCTCGTGGCCTGTTTCTTGCTTCTTTCATCATCCATGTGTTTTTTCTTTTTTTTTTTAAGTAGGCTCCCAGTCCAGCAATTGCCCAACATGGGACTTGAACTCATGATCTTGAGATCAAAACCTGAGCTGAACTGTTGGAGTCTTAATCAACTTAGCCACCTAGGTGCCCTTATTGTCCATTTCTTTTAACTGCTTTGTTGTCTACTGACAGTATCTCACTTTTCTCCATCAGAGTGAAAGCTCCAAAGGGAAGAACACTGCTGCCTTCCACAGCAAGTGACACTGCTGTGCATAAGGAAGTCAACAGTGTTTATTAAAAAAAATATGAGTAAGTTATCTGACAACAGCCAGATGTCTCAATTTCCCCACTTTAATCAAAGAAATTAAGTAATTTAATGCTTGTAGTGGGTAGTACCGTGTCCTCCCAAAAAGATATGTTCAAGTCCTAACCCCCAGAATTTACAAATGTGACCTTATTTGAAAATAACATCTTTGCAGATGTAATCAAGCTGAGATGAGGTCATGTTGGATTAGGGTGGGCCCCAAGTCCCATGACTAGAGCTCATGTGAAAGAGAAGCCACATACAAACACACACACGCACACGCACACACACAGAGAGACAAACACACCATATGATGATGGAGAGGCAGAGCTGGGAGTAGGGGGACCTGGCTGGCTCAGAGCGGAGCACACAGTTCTTGATCTAGGGGTCATGAGTTTGAGCCCCATGTTGAGCAGAGCTTACTTTAAAAAAAAAAAAAAAGAGTTGGAGCAATGCAGCCAAGCCAAGAATGTCAAGGGTTGCCCACAACTACCAGAAGCCAGGAACGGACAGGGAAGGATTCTCTTCTAGAGCCTTCAGAGGGAAAATGGCTCTGCCAGCACCTTGATTTTGGACTTCTGGCCTACAGGACTGTGAGAGAATAAATTTCTGTTGTTTTGAGCCACCCAGTTTGTGATTATTTGTTACACACACCTCCATGGAACACTGGGGGTGGGGTGGGGATGTCTCTTCCCCTTTTACCTTTTCTTCTGAAATTCCTCTTGCCCAGAACGTATTTCTAGCCATCAAAAACTTAACTACCCTTGGGGCACCTGGGTGGCTTAGAGGGTTAAGCCTCTGCCTTCACCTTGGGTCATGCTCTCAGGGTCATGGGATGGAGCACCGCATCAGGATCTCTGCTCAGCAGGGAGCCTGCTTCCCCCCCCCCCGCCCCCCCCCCCGCCTGCCGCTCTGCCTATTTGTGATCTTTGTGTCAAATAAATAAATAAAATCTTTAAAAAAAAAACAACTTAACTACCCTTCAGTGGCCAACTTAAGATACTGCTGTAGATTCCAGGTCTCCCTGACCATTTTTCAGTACTTTTCACCTTTGGAAGATTCCATGGTAACTGAAAAAGAGTAGGCAGAGAACAGTTAACCAAGGGAGCTTAGGAGACATTTTTCTGTTGGACACAAAGTATCTACCAAACCATGAGAATTAGTCAGTCCCCTAATCCAAACCCAAGTGAAGCTTTCATGCGGATTTAATAAATTTCAACATTATTCAGTATTTCCCCCCAGGGTTCTTCTAAATACTGTGTCATTTCCAACCATGGCAGCCTTCCTAGCAAAAGGCGCAGAAGGACCAATGTTGTCTGGTCAAGGAGCTATGTCTCATCCTTTGTCATACCATAATTTATACTTTACCTCTAGTTTCTGCTCTGTTCTTTGAAGATTTCATTACAGCTAAGAAAGGAGGGTATGGACTTTGCAGCCACACAGTCTGGGCTTGAACACTTGGCAATTTGATAAGTCACCTTGTGTTTAAAATAGGGAGTTAAGGGGTGCCTGGGTGGCTCAGTGGGTTAAGCATCTGCCTTTGGCTCAGGTCATGATCTGGGGGACCTAGGATGGAGCCCATGTGGGGCTCCCTGCTCAGCGGGGAGGCTGCTTCTCTCTCTTTCTCTCTCTCGTGTGCACATGTACACTCTCTCTCTTAAATAAATAAAAATCTTAAAAAAATACAAAACAGGGAGTTAAGAGAAGCAGCCTCATAGCGGTTAAACAAGAGGCCGGTGTTGTCTGGTAGGGATACAGGAAAATAACTGTAGCGTTTAGAAGCAATTTGTTGAAGTGGCAGCATGATCAAAGGAGAAACAAAAAGCCATACATTATGCAAATACTTGGTCTTTCAAAGCTATTTGGGCAGAAGGATGATGAGGATGACAGGTAGCTGCAGAGAAGAGAATAAATTTACATTTTCTTCTACTCCTCCCTGTCTTCTTCTAAATGTTAACAGTAAAGCTCTTATGACTTAATCATCATTGTTCAACTGATTCCATGCTCTCTAAGAATCCGTGAGGCCAGGTCACCTGGGCCATATGGACCCAAGCTCTTTGCTTCTGTTCCCAGTTGGGGGAAAGCTGTCCTTGTCCTTGTCCATTCACCGTTCAGAAAAAAACGTGTTTAGTGGGCATGGGGACTGGCTCCATTTAAGGAACCTTGGTTCATGAATCTGTTCCCAGAAACTAAAATAACTGATTAAGAGTCTTGATTTGGGGACGCCTGGGTGGCTCAGTTGGTTAAGTGGCTGCCTTCGGCCCAGGTCATGATCCCAGCGTCCTGGGATCGAGTCCCACATCGGGCTCCTTGCTCGGCAGGGAGCCTGCTTCTCCCTCTGCCTCTGCCTGCCACTCTGTCTGCCTGTGCTCGCTCGCTCTCTCTCCCCCTCTCTCTCTGACAAATAAATAAATAAAATCTTTAAAAAAAAAAAAAGAGTCTTGATTTGTTCTTTGTTTTTGGGAAAATTCCAGTTTATTCTTGTTTGAGGGTGAACAATACAATTCACAAGAAACTCCCACATTTTTTGACCTAGCCCAGCAATTTAATCTCCTCACCCACTTGCCAAAGGTCCTAAGAAGTGGCTGTGTGCCTGGCCCCCTGTCCCCCCAGCCACTGGCCTGCTGGCAGAGTGACTTGTGAGTCACAGGATAACCCAAACATCAGGCAGCAGGAGACTAAGAGGAGAGCAGCAAAGCTGGAGATAAGCAGGTCCTGAACAAGCGTGTCCGGACCTCAGACGAGCACTTTTTACACCTTTAAAATAACACAGTGATTTTCCATAAACCATGTTGGCTGAGGAGCAGAGGAGTGGAGTCCCGTGCACAGTTGGTGCTCAATTAAAGTTTACTAAAGAGAGAAACAAATTTAGGCTTGGCGAGTCCTGGCTGATTAGGAATGAGTCTGTCCTTTTTATACAAAAGCAGATTTTTTACCCATCATGTGGTTTAGGAGAAAGAGGTCACAGAGCTGGGGGATCTGTGCTGCTCCTTGCTCTAAGGTGGTAACACTCCCTGTGAATGCTGTCCTGAGTTGGGCAGTGCACAGTGCATCTGACCATGGCATCGCTGCAGGGAGCCTAGACGTCAGGGTCTGGGACCTTGATCAGCGAGCTATGCTTATAAAACCATTGTAGAATCTAGATAACAGAAAGAAGCACTCTTGCTTTCATGCCATTCAGATTGTCCATGAAAACCAGCGAGAACTGTTGGTCTAGTGGTTCCTCTCTCCAGTGTGGGAATTCCTTTTCTATTTTTGTTTTTAAGATTTTATTTGAGACAGAGAGAGAGACAGAGCACAACCAGAGGGAGAAGCAAGCTCCTGGGAGCATGATGTGGGACTCAGTCCTAGGACCCCAGGATCATGACCTGAGCCGAAGACAGACAGACGCTTAACCGACTGAGCCACCCAGGCGTCCCCAGAATTAAGAATTCCTTAATTCTGATCTACGTGGTCACTGCACAGTCCTGTACTTTGCTTCTGAGGGACGGATCACACCAAAGAGCCAGAACATAACAGACTTGCAGGGGTGGGTGGGTGGGTGAACATTATCTTTTATTTATTGGCTTACCTAGAAGCAGTGTAGACCAGATAAGTAAACTCATGCTGCATTACAACACTTGCTTATTTCCGACATCCTGTACAGCCCTTAATACTTCATCAGTATGACAATCTAGTTATATATTGACTTATTTACATTCTGCCTTATTCTAGAAATAATTTCAAAGCAGATATCCATTAAAAACTCTAGGTAGGGGCGCCTGGGTGGCTCAGTCGGTTGAGTGTCTGACTCTTGATTTTGGCTCAGGTCATGGTCTTGGGATCCAGCTCTGTGTCAGGCTCCATGCTCAGTGAGGAATCTGCTTCAGGACTCTCATTCTCCCTCTACCCTTCCCACTGCTCTCTCTAAAATAAATCTTAAAAAATAAAAAAAAGATTCTGTCTTCTCTATTAAAAAAAAATTCCAGGTAATGGGGCACCTGGCCACATGTTGGGAGTGGAGAGTACTTAAAAAACAAGCAAACAAAAAACTAAAAAAACAAACCTCCAGTTAATGACATGGATGTGATTTTGAAATATACAAGGGGCCATGGTTGTCATCTAGATCAGTGATGTTTTCAAGCCCCCCCCTCCTTTTTTGGATTGTTGTTACTTTTAGCTATAGCACTCTATCCCCAAAAGGAATCTTTTGCAGAAACAATGCAAAAATCCATTTTATATAGACCAAAGCAGAGCCTTTGGATCTGAAATACTCATGAAACATCTTCATAGAATCCCTAAGCCTTCTTGAAATTCCAGAAAGAGGCTCCAGAAAGAGAAAAATCTAGGGATTTTCTCAAAGTCCTCAGAAAGTAAATGGCAGGAATGATAGCCTGGGCCTCTGATCTCCAGTCTGTCGTTTAAATAGTGGTTAAGTCTTTAGACAAGTCCTAAAATTGGGCCCCAGCTGAGATGAGCTAGGTTTTGATTGCCAACTGTAGGATGAGTGCGCAGTCCAACATTAATAGTAACAGGGACATCCACACAGCACAATATATGCAAAAAGAACATCTGGAAGGCCAATTATTCACCAGTTGTCACCTCTGATGCCTTACTAACAGGGCAAAGTTGAGTGCTTAATGCAAAATTAAAATGAGTTTTGGGAGACAAGAGGGCACAATGTTCTCTTTATACAGTTAGGAGCTCTCAGCTCCTGGAAAGGTAGGGGGATATTTGCCCTTGAGATTCTTCTTAAGAAGAGAAAGTTAGGGGCGCCTGGGTGGCTCAGTGGGTTAAAGCCTCTGCCTTCGGTTCAGGTCATGATCCCAGGGTCCTGGGATTGAGTCTGGCATCAGGCTCTCTGCTCAGCGGGGAGCCTGCTTCCCTTCCTGCCTCTCTGCCTACTTGTGATCTCTGTTTGTCAGATAAATAAATAAAATCTTAAAAAAAAAAAAAAAAGAAGAGAAAGGGAGGGTGCCTAATTTGGGTTTGTAATCTCTCTTACTCTGGTTTAACCCCTAAAGAATTGAGGATAAAGTGGTTAGAATCCCATTTCTACCTAAGAAGTAACATCTCTCCAGAACCATCAGGAACCTTCTTCACTCTGAATAACTTACAATGGGTTTTCTCTAACTTTACTCCAATGAAACAAGATTTTGAAGGATGAATGAGTTTGCTAGGTAGAAAGGGAAAGGAAGAACATTCTAGACATATGGAACAGTATTGATAAAGATCCACAAGCACAGGGCACATCTCAATGGGCCACAGTGAGGCACACAGTACAGCTCAAGATTTCTTGCCATAAAAGCTGAACCTGAATTTAATAAAACCTCTTGAGCTAACTCCCACTTATAGGAGATATGGATGGGGGATACAGGAACTAGATAAATAAAACCACAAGGAAGCAAGAGACAAATCTAAAATGGGAGACATTCTTAAGACATTTGCTTCTGCAGCAAACCTATGCCCCCTCCCAAAAAAAAGAGGCATGCTCTAGATTAAGAGATGAGAACATTGCCAACAAACACAACATGTGGTCCCTTTCTACACCCAGATTCCAACAAACCACTAGAAACGTATTTTTGAGACAACTGGGGAAGTATGACTATGAACTGACTAGAGATGCCAAAGAATGAATGTGATTTTGTTGGGTGTGAAAATGGCTGTTATAACAGAAAATGCTGTATTTCTTAAGAGATGCACACTGAATTATGTAGTAGTAAAAATACAGAATGCCTGTTATTTGCTTTAACATACTTCAGCAAAGAGTAATAAATTATTTAAAAATAGAGAATTAAAGCAAAATGACATAGTGGCATGAAACACAGTACGTTACGGAGACATCTACCAGATTCCTACTATTGCCTAAACCAGGTCCTTGTTTTGTTCATGTGGGAAAATGTCTGGCATGTCATAATCAAATATTGATTGCATGAAAGATACATAAATTACTGCATCTAATCCTCTAGCAATCCTGTGAAGCATTACCCCTATCTTACATATGAGGTAATGACTTACCCAAGGTTGCAAGATTGAAATCCAGAGCCATTTGACTGCACCTTCATAATAAACACCTGAAGACTTTGGCACAAGTTCGGGACCTCTATTAGCAGGTGGTAAAACATTCTAACCAGCATCCTGTAATACGGAGATCGGCCTACTTTTCCACATGTCTGCAGGCTGCACTCAGGTCCCATGCCCAAACTCAAGCCATTTCTGCTAGCACACTGCACACACTCCATTTATGGAGATCTACTGAGCCACTATGTGCGACATTGTTTTGGGTTTTTGGTGTCCCAGGTGTTCATTACACACATCCCCTCAGACCATACCCTTGAGAACTGAAGTCAGCCCTTTTAGATAATCAAATCCTATTGCCAAACACGGGACTGGAAACATACCAGGTGAGCAACGTTCTCATTATTTCATCTATTAGAAACTTACACAAACCTTGCAGAGCTCACTTTGGGATCTCTGTCCTCCTACAGGAAACACTTGTGGTCCAGCCTGATAGAGCTTTCTGATCCTTTTACTATAGCCCTGCACCTTAAAAAGCAAATGAAATACGTGAACACAACACTATATGCCTACATGTTAGTTCTTCTTTTAGATCTTTTAAAAAGAGAAGGAGAGATTGGTGAATACATATAGAGGAACTCAAGTGCTCTACTTCTAACAGGAATATTGGGCCCCCAGTTTGACACTGGTGACCCACAGAACTAGTCAGCTTACACGATGCCCTAACAAGTTTCCAGGCCTCCTGCCCATCGCTGAGATACATCCCTGGCTTCTTGCCTCAAGTTTGGGGGTAATCTCCCATCAACACTGATTTCCCACTAACACCTAATACAGACCTTTGGCCACACCCAGCACCCAGATCCCTGGCTTCCTTACCTGTGTTCTTAAAGATAAAGTCACTAACTTTCCATCATATTGTCATATCATGAAATCTGCTTGGCCAGGGTAAGAATAAAGCTGTATTTTATTTTTACTTCTAATAAAAAACTGTTGACATGGGCAATGACTGAGGGCTGAGACAGAATTATCCAGTCTCTGGTGCTCTTCTGCATATACAACCCAATCAATTTCAGTTGCTGAAAGGAGGACCCTCTCATTCATCAGTTTCAGGGGAGCACAGATTTCAACAGTGTCCTGCTCCGCCCACAATCCTGTAACTTTATACATCCCGGGTGTTAAATAATTGCTCGTGCTTCCTTAAAGCAATGGTTCAGAATTACCAAGTCCTGACCAGCATCGGCACCACTTTGGAATTTGTTGCAAATGCACATTATTTACCCCACACCTACTGAATCAAAAACTGTTTCAGCACGCCCTCCAGGTACTCCGGATGCCTGAAACTGAAATTACGGCCTGGAGGCACCATCAATCACTTATCAGTTAACTCTTGAGAAAGGAAGGCATTTCTATATATGCCTACTCTCTGGGTCTTGATTTTTCTAATTTTAATGCAATGACCTCTCCCTATTTTATTCCACCAGAGAATGCTAATTAGAAGCAAACCTATTGCTTAATTTTTTTTTAACTTTGCATTCCCAAGTTACACTGTCATTTTCTTTTTGTGTCTATGTCCTTGAAAATCTAGGGCAATAGGTCTGTTCAAAGTGTGGTTGATTTCTGAACCAAGACTTTTCATTTTATTATATCTTTCCAATTCTGAAATTAGGCTTCTGTCCCACGTTAAGTGCTGCACATACATATATTCCACAATCTTTTACCCTTGGAAATACACATAGAGGCTCATGGGCAGAACAGGTGTCTACCTTTCATTGGTAAGAAAACTGAAGCTGAGTGAGATTAAGCCTACAACTGGAGGGTGGCAGAGCTGCAAGTTCTAGGACCCAGTACAGTCCTTGACTCATAGTAGGTATTCAATAGTGAATGAATGAACGACTGAATGAACATCTTAGACCCTTTGACTTCCAGGCTGCTACTCTTCCCACTTAGGTCACTGTCTTTCATATTACACAATTGTGGGAACAGACAAGTCTTGGAGGAGTTAATAATCTGGTCCCATTCATTGTCCTAGCTCTGCAGTTGCCGTGTTGCCAGCAATTGGAGAACACAAGTCTTCAGAGACCTTTTCCGTGAATCCTCCAAGGTTCTTATCAACTTCCAGAATAGCTGAAAGAACACCCATCTGTCAAGGACAAAGGCTAAAACGCAGGGCCTTCTCTGAAGACCCTCAGCTCTAGGATGGAGAAAGAGAACGAAGTACTAAGTACAGACGGTTAAAAAACACCTTTGTGATGTCGGCTGAAAATGAGAAACAGGAGGTCTAGTCTCTGCCAGGTGTCTGAGTTCTTCAAGTCAGAGAGTATATATTGAATGAATGGCAGGTATTTTTTTTTTTAAGATTTTATTATTTATTCATGAGACAGAGAGAGAGAGAGAGGGAGGCAGAGGGGAGAGGCAGGCTCCCCAAGGAGCAGGGGAGGGGGTATGATGTGGGACTCGATACCGGAATCCCTGGGATCATGACCTGAGCTGAAGAGAGACGCTTAACCATCTGAGCCACCCAGGTGCCCTGAATGACAGGTATTTTTACAATAAACGCCAACTTCCAAGATACACATCCACACATACTCAGAAATGAGGTTAACCTGAGCCTCATTAAATGGGCTTAATTCCTCTGCATCAGGGTTGAGGAAAGAAAATCAGGTTGCCCTCTTAAATTTCAGTTGGCTTTAAACAACAGTAGGCTGTCAGAGAAAGAAAACTGACTTTTTCCCAAAGATTTTATTTATTTGACAGAGAGAGGGAGAGATCACAAGTAGGCAGAGAGGCAGGCAGAGCGGGGGGCGGGGGCGGAGTAATCTTCCCGCTGAGCAGAGAGACCCGATGCGGGGCTGGATCCCAGGACCCTGAGATCATGACCTGAGCCGAAGGCAGTGGCTTAACCCACTGAGCCACCCAGGCGCCCCAGAAAACTGATTTTTGTATATATAGTCAATTATCTATTAATAACAGGGCATTTCTAAATAGCCGAGGTGACAGTAACGGCTATCCACATTATCACAAGCAAAAACAGAGCAAACGCCCGAGTGAAGCAGAGAACGAAGCTAGCCTCGCACAGCCCAGCATCTCAAACTGATGAGCCTAGAGCATGTAATTTTATGTTTGAATTAGCAAGGAACTTACTAAATCTTTAGTTCAAATTATAGTACTTAACCCTTTTGATAAGCATTTTAATAAGAACCCCAGATATCCCTAAACAGTTGTATTCCAGCTCACACAAAAGAAATGAAGGGCCTAGAGAGTTGTAAGGCCTCTTGGACTTTTTTTTTTTTTTTTAACTCAGAGCTCAACCCAGAGTTTCGAAGGGATTGCACTTAGTAATTCGTATTGCAGGAAAGCCCTGGATAAGCCTCTTTGCTAGTGGAGTGAATGCTAACCCTGCCCTTCTTCCAGCGTCTAAGTACTTCCTTGGAAATCTCAGGCCAAGGCTGTGACATGTTGCAGAAACAGTGTCTGAGGACAAAGGAATGATAGAAGAATTAAGCTTTCCATAATAATTCATGTAATGTGGAATAAAAGCATCACTTTCAAAAGAGGGAGTATCCTCTTTCCTAAAGGGCATTAAGGGACTCATTGCTCAGCACATTCTAAAGTACAAAGTGTTGCTGTAATCACAATGCTGTAAATGGAAGGGGCCCAACTATTAAAAACTGATATTATTCACTGCAGGAAAATTATGAATTTAGAGCCCAAGGGCATGGATTGCAAAAAAAAGAAAAACAAAACCCTGTAAGATCACCTAAAAGAAATGGTTTCCAAACTCATTTGAAATCAATTTTACATAATCCACTGTTTACATAAACTGATTTTACAAACTATTAACCTTATTAACATGTCATGTATTTTCTATCCTATTATTTTAGTATAAGCTTTATACCCAGCATGAGGCTTGAACTCACAACCCCAAGATCATGAGTCAAATGCTATACCAACTGAGCCAACTAGGCATCCCAAAGATTTTCTTCAAGTAAGATTTTATTTATTCGAGAGAGAGAAAGCGAGAGAGTGCAAGTGCACACGCCTGCTCATGAGCATGACTTGGGGGTCGGGGGAAGGAGAGAGAGGGAAGGAGAAGCAGACTCCCTGCTGAGCAGGGACACAGACTTAGGGCCGGATCCCAGAGTCCTGGGACAATAACCTGAGCCAAAGGCAGATGCTTAACTGAGCCACCCAGGCGCCTCCCAAAGATTTTTTTTTTTAAGTAATCTCTACACCCAGTGGTGGGCTTGAATTTAAAACCTACCTACTGAGACAATCAGGCACCCTATTTTCCACCCTAAAAAACAAAACAAAACAAAACCTGGCAGTGACAAAGTTCCCACGACCCACTACCTGGATACCAACTAAAACATGATAAAAGTAGTAATCTACTATCACTGGTTTAAACTCCAGAAAGGGCAAGGTAGCGCAGGAGTTGAGTACCAACTTGAAGGTAGGATACTCAGTTTCAAATCCTGACACCACTACCTCACCTAGCTTCTGTGCTTCAATCTTCTCCTCCATAAATCAGGAGAAAAATCTAACCTCCAAATTTCATGAAATGGGAGTTTTATCTATGTTTAAGAAACGGAAACTGTTGAGACGGGAAAGTCAGGCCTCAATATGCCGGCCTGAGACCACATGTTAGCAGCATGAGCGGAAGCCTGGGCTGGAATGGCCTCATGTCCCACTGTAAGCACCAAATAACGATGAAGAATGATTACTCAAGGGCCTTCAACGGGAAGCATACACAACAAACGACATATGTAAACCATAAATTTGACAAATAATGCTTGGCAATGAATGTTACTTCGTTACTTTTCTGAAGATTGTCAAAGGGCTCACACCTTAAAAAAAAAATCAGAGAAATGTACATTAAAGCCTTCATTTTCTAAATCTGAGTGACCAGAAGAGAGTAATTTTCACTGAAAATCCTTTTCAACCTAGCCAGTACAGAATTATGGAGAATTTACTTATTTGCATCTAGTTCTTCCGTCTAGTTTCAGGCCAAACATTAGGTCGTTGCTGGGCCCTCAGGTAAGTCAGTTAGTCCTTCCGGATGTTTCCACACCATGAGTTAGGTCTAACATATCCTACAGCTTCTTGAAAGAGCTGCTTCTGAGGTTTTACTCAAAGGGCAAAACTGACAGATTAAGGGGATTGGGGGGAGTTGAGGAAGAGGTAAAACAAAACCAAAAAAAAACCCCAACCTTCCAAATATGATAGGAGGATAAACACTGTTTTTATTCACTCTGCAAACCGAAGCACCTAGAGCAGAACAGTGGCATAGAAATGAACTTGGTATGGCATCTGAGTTCAAACTCTAGGTCTGCCACTTAATAAAGATACATAACTTTGGGCAAATAATTTCATTTTTTTCTGATCAGATGTCCCATCAGTCAAGGGGAAATGCACCTGGCAGGGCAGCTGCGAGGATTAAATATGAATGTTCATGGCACTTGACCAGGTGCCGGAATCTACTCAGTCAATACTGGTTCCCTGTAAGGCAAAAGGGCTGGAACATTTAAGGACAGGCTCTAGGAGTTACAATTTTAAAGTGAGGAGGAGGAATCCTCCAGCTTCCTTCTCTGGTATTTATTACTACTTACTCCTTTCAAAACCTCAGTTATGAAGGCATATAGTCACCGACAAGTAAAATGTGGATAAGCAGTAAATGACAAGTCTGCTTCAGATTGGATTTCACGATGACGATGACGATCTTCGTGTCTTCAGGTACTGTGGGTTCCCTTAGCTCCCGCTGAAGGTATCCAAAAAAGTTCACTGTGGTTTATATTGGAACTTAACTGCAATGTCCTCAAAATTCCATAGTACTACGCATGGTATACATACATGGTAACTGACCGCTTACAATCACCAAATACAAATTGAGAAGGGAATACAACAGATGCCCGTCAGAAGAAAACATACAGCGTAACTGCCTTCACCACTTTAAAGTGAAAATCTTCCTAAACTATGTAAAGAATGATAAGGTTAAGTGTTAGTTTTCATATATTCAGACGGCACTCACCCATATTCAGTCCAAATAAAATCAAGCTCACAATGTGCAGTAACAATCACATGTCCATGCCTGTCATAGGCCTCAAATGTTTTTCAACGTTTGGCTCAACTCCATAAAAATCAGTGTGTTTAAAAATGACAGTTCTGATTTTCTCAAATTATTTTGCTCTTCTACTAGCATTTTTACACAGCTCCTTTTGAGGGTTTTTCATGATTTTAAAAAACCAAAGTAACAATCTCTACTGATAAATATTTACAGTTAAGATACTTACATATATTTGGCCAATTCTGCCCCCACAACCAAAAAGTAATTTTTCTTTTCCAATCTAAAGTCAGCAAATCATAGCTCACACTCTATGCTGGAGCAGAAAACCCAAATGCTTCTATTTTGGATAGTCAATGTCAGAATGCAATCCCTCCCCGCCAAAATTATTTTCTTACTAAAGCCGAAAGGACATTTAAAAACAAAAAACAAAAAACACTCTGGGGCACCTGGGTGGCTCAGTGGGTTAAGCCTCTGCCTTCAGCTCAGGTCATGATCTCAGGGTCCTGGGATCGAGCCCCGCATCAGGCTCTTTGCTCAGCAGGGAGCCTGTTCCCCCCTTCTCTCTCTCTGCCTACTCGTGGTCTCTATCAAATAAATAAATAAAGTCTTTAAAAATAATAAAAATAAAAAAAGGTCTTAAAAAAAAAAAAACACCCTGCCAATTAAACTCGAACTACAAGATAGGCGTTAACATTTAACATTTCTGATGTCTGAAAGTAATTTAAAAAGTTCAAATACAAACACGACTTTGAACCTTCCCTCCACCAGAAACTTTACTCATGTATTCCCCTTCCCCTGCGAAAAGATGTTTTCTCTCCTACTAAACTAAGTTTTCAGCAGTGATCTACAACTATCCTCTTCATCTAGTGCAGGCCAAGTCCCAGAATCAGATGGTCAAAGGAGATACCACAAGGCTGCACTCCTTTTAAAGATGCCACTTTCTCCTCAAGCAAGGAGAGATTTAAGTGAGACTAAATGCTGAGAATAATCGGCTTTTTAAGAAAGCAGTCTACTTTGGGGGCACCTGGGTAGCTCAACTGGTTAAGCATCTGCCTCTGGCTCAGGTCATGATCCCAGGGTCCTGGAATGGAGTCTTGCATCAGTTCCCTCTTCAGCGGGGAGTCTGCTTTTCCTTCCCCCTCTGGCCCCCACTCCCTCTGCTCATGTTTGCTCTCTCAAATACAAAAATAAAATCTTAAAAAACAGAAACAAAAACAAAAATTGAAGAAGGAAGGCTACTTTGGTAACTCAGTGATTACACAGTACTTACCAATACTTGTTAAGATGTGATAATTCTTTCTTCTAATTTACAATGTTCTTCCTATGTTCACTGAAATTTTTATTTAAAAAGTAGTCTTACTGATTTAGGTTTCTGGGGACCAAAGTCCATATTTAAATGGATATTTCCCCAAGTCCCACTAAATTCTCTTCATGGTCACATTTTAGGAGATAAAGGCTATACAGCTTTAGATAAAGCTGTGACTTTAAAATAAATTCTGACTTTAAAATAAATTCTCAGGGGGGTGCCTGGGTGGCTCAGTGGGTTAAGCCTCTGCCTTAGGCTTGGGTCATGATCTCAGGATGCTGGGTTCGAGCCCCGCATCGGGCTCTTTGCTCGGCAGGAAGCCTGCTTCCCCCGTCCTTCTGCCTGCCTCTCTGCCTACTTGTGATCTCTCTCTCTGTCAAATAAATAAATAAAATTTAAAAAAAAAAATTCTCAGAATACTTAAGAAAGATAGTGTAACAGCCCATATAATATTATAAAACCAAAATTATCTGAAACTCACTAATTGTACAACTCCATGTTCACAAAAACTGAATTACTTGAAAACTAAACAATATACTCTCAAATTTTGGCATTCTGCTTGAATACCCACTGAAACATACTTCTAACACCAGCCAAAGCACTCATACTCAAATAATTAACTTTTCTAGTTTCAAAATGTCCACTTTATTCCCTATAACACGTAACTAGGTGTCATTTACATCTGAGGAAGAGATGGCCCGCACAATTTATCTACGGTAAAACACTAACTCTTAAGACATGTAGTCCAATTTTATACATTTCCAGGCATCTCTAGACAAGTGGATCACAATGCAGGTACAAATCATTACTACATTTTACATAAGATAAAAGGGAAGTTATCAATAAACTTCAGAGAGTAGTAAATTCATCTGCCCCTTAAAATGAGTGTGCAACTGTTACAAAGCCATATTGAATGGTTTATAAAATGTAGTTTTATTTTACGTTACTCTGCTGTTACAGAGGGCACAACATTTTCACAAGGCCTTTTTGGGACTACAGTCAATGATTAGCAACACACAATTGTGGTCCAACTCTCTATACGACAGGCACTAGACAAACCGGACCCCCTCTCATATGTGCATAAATCTGCTTGGAAAAGTACTAACGTTTTAGACATGGGACTTATGTACTTGATTTCCCCTTTCTAGGGTAGTAAGAAATGACATGCACTTTAATTTGCCAAAAGCAATGCTTGTATTCTTGCAGCAACATGCTACTTCTATTACACAGTAAAGTGAACACCAGAACTACAAAGGCAGGAGGTGTAAGTGAATTTTTATTGGGAAGGGACGTTGTCAACTTAAACAGCAGCAAATGAAGAATGAATAAGGAAACTTCCTGTTGTCACAGATACACAAGACCGCCGTCATATAGGATACAGGAGGCTTTTAATTTGTGACCCCCAGCGCAGAAATGCCAAATGCTTTTCCATTCAATCGAATACTTCTGGATTCCTACCAAAAAAGGAATACATTAAGAGCATGGAAAAGTTGCTTACTGAAAGGAAACCCCTGAAGAAGAGTAAGGGAGGGAATGTAGAAATTAGGAAGTTATGTAGAACACTTTGTAAATCGTAATGACTACATTTTCATATCTTCACAGTAATACAAAACACAGTCACCTGTAGAACTGGTTCAGATTACTTCAATACCAGATACATTTTTAGTCCTCTACAGAAGTGTTTGGAAGTTACTTATGTTTATATGAAATGAAGCTATTAATACTTTTCTACAGCAGTAACTGCACACCAGGAAGGCCAAGACAAACACAAAATCAAGGAATGGAGTTTTCCCAAAGCTGCAGTGTGAAAAGACTATAAACAGTTGATTCCATACACGAGTGGGTTCTTTGCTATAGGAAATCCAAATGGAATAAGGAATGGAGATGAGTAAAAAGGTTTCTCGAGGGGAAGGAGGATGACCACCCTGTATGCATTTAGTTTTCTGCCCCTTCTGCCGCATCACATTCTTCTCCTGCACTGTCTGATGTCCATAACTAGGAAAAAAAAAAATCATAATAAGTTATCCAGACAACAGAGACTGTGACTAAGAACGGATGTTAAGATTTCTCAAAATCTCAAGCACCACCAACTCCTCCTCTAAAGTGTATCTTTGTAAACCTTTCACTATGTATTTACAGATGACACACAAACATACACTATTTGAGTATGTTTTTAAAGCTTTCTCTCTTTTAATAGTGTAATTTCAAAACAACAAAAAAGGCAATAGCCTCAGAATTTAATGTTCTCTCCATTCGCAGCAGCCCAATGCTCTCCTGAAAGCACTACTGAAATGTAATTTATGAGATGAATAAGGCAACAAAAATTTTAAGGGGGGAGGTGAACCACAGTCATGATAACAGTTTCCAAATATTTGAAAGACATTCATATGGGAAAAGGGGCAGACCTACTGCGCCTCTGGCCAAGGGTTAAGTGGCAGCAGGTGACGGAAGTTAGAAGAAGTAGCAGGGGGCGTGAAGATGCACAAAGCATTCTTCAATTAGCCCGGATGTTAGAACAGATTTGATCTCCAAGGAACTCTCCAATTTTAGGATGGAACAATGACGTGAAAGAAGGGAATCATCAATAGTTACTGACTACAATCAACAGCAACACCAGGAGGCTAATGGTATTTCCAGCATTCTAGAGAAGCTAGAATCTTATATACCTTTAAGTAATTGTTAAAACACTAAAATAAATAAAACAAAAACAAAAACAAGTATCTCTAAAGAGCTGTCTCTGTAAGAGAGAAAATAAAACAAAGCCAGTTAAGAGAGACAGCCACTCCACAGTATTTCCGAGGGGTACTGGCTCAGTGCTTTTCTTCTACAGAAGTGGTTTATGCCCATCGTAGTACTGTCACCCCACAAGCACAGGGAATTCTAATGGCTGGGAATGAAGTGTCACTATTTCCTTGTTTAGCAAAGTTGAACAGATACGATACTAACTTAAAAAAAAAAAAGAAATCCTTTCCAGCGAAAGATAAAGGTCAAACTGAGGCCGTGGAGAATCACACTCACATTAAAAGGCACAGTCCTCTCTGCCACATTTTGTCTAAAATTTTTGACCTATCAAATTTATTTGAACCTATAAAAGAAGCTAAGTAAAGCTGAAATTCTATTTTTTTTTCCTCCATTACTTTTCCCTTCATTATCTGCCCATCCAAGAAGTAGGGAGAGAAACAAAAGAAAACAAAGACAATTAAGTGGAACAGGTTTTGTCCTAGAGGCATAGGTGCAGTAAAGGGAGGTTAAGGGTTACTCCTGGTCAAATGCCCCTAAGACATCAGGTAGATTTCACAAGGTAAATGTTTATTAGAACAAGGCACTTCAACGTGATTTTAGGAAAGCTTATAGTGCCTAACTTGCTGTAGCCAAATTACCCAAAGGAAGAAAATACTGCAACCACAACTTTCTATATTAACATAATTTATCAACATCTTCATTCCAATGATATAATGATGAATATTAAGAGTTCCTATAGTCTTAGTACCTTATCAGGGGGGGTCTAGGTCTGATAAAATGCCCATTCAACTTGAAAATCTGCCCACAGAAGAACAGTTGGCCAATACAATATACTAACAAGCACTGAATACTTTTACTTGCGTATCTCTATATTCATTTTCTAAGAGAGAGAAGCTCTTACACAACCCACAAAAGACAGGGAGACTGAAGTAAAATGTAAATACCTTTTTTCTTAAAAAGAAAATAAAATTAAAAAGAATGAACAACTCACTGTTAGGTTGTCTCTAAGCAACTGCATGATGAGGGTGCTGTCTTTGTAGGAATCTTCATTCAGTGTGTCAAGTTCTGCGATGGCCTCATCAAAAGCCTGGTAAAAATAATAATACCCATGGTAAATAATATCTGTGTCAACACAAACTGATTACAATTACAAACCATTTTTATAAAATAGCTAAACATCCACTTTATGTTCTACTATCAATTAAAAACAAAATTCAATGGAATCATTTTCACAGATTCCCAGGTTATGATAATGACCTTACTAGTATGAGAAAGAACTTATGAGAATGACCTGAAACTTACCGTTTTAGCCAGTGTGCAGGCAAGCTCTGGGTTATTAAGGATCTCATAGTAAAATACAGAAAAGTTAAGAGCCAGCCCCAGGCGGATAGGGTGCGTGGGCTGCATCTCTTTCTTGCTTATATCAAAAGCCTCTTGGTAAGCTCCCTGGGAATTATCTATCGTTTCTGTGAAGGGGGAAAAAAAAGCACAATACTGAAAATATCCATCAAGTATACATAGAGCATATTAACCTTTAAAGTACACTACCACCTCATGCAGAGCTGGATTTTTCTGTGGCCTTCTTTTAAAAGCATAGCAGTAAACCAACACATTACCTCGTACTGGGTTACTGAGAAACTAGTTTAAGAAGTTGCTTGCTTCAGCTTTTAAAAAAACCCCAACAACATGAGACAGTCCAATCGGATTTTTCTAAATCTGTGACTAAAACAATTTTCTTTTTTGGTATCTTTTAATTTTACTAACTGGAAATGCATCAATTTAAAAATAATTTGACTGGTACATGTCAATAATATCTCAATAAAGTTAGGAAAAAAATTTTGGCTCTAATACCTCTTCTCAAAATAACGGAAACACTTTACAAAGATCACCACCACCAAAATCTCTATTTTTGTGATTTGTAAAGACAATACTGATCCTTGCTATGAAGATGTATTATGTGAAAGGCCATATAAAAGTGTCAGTATTACTGGCCTAATAAAAATGTCACCGTCCTGAAAAAACTGTTCATTAAGTATGACCAATACTACTCTGACTGTACCCATGCTTTCAAAAGGGTAAGTAAGTTTTCTCAGAGACCACTGGCCCATTACAGCTTTAGAATACTGACCAAACAGAAATGTAAAGTTAGCCTTTTATGATGTGAATATGTGCATTTTCTTCCCTCAAAATGGCATATTTATTGATCCAAATATAGCTGGTACAGTCCTCACAGAGCAAGGAGTTCTTGCTGTTTGGCATATATGGAAATACTATAATGAGTAATAGTAAGGTGTCTCAGCTCCTAGGCTATAAATATAGACTATCTATGAGTTCCACACTATTGGAGTATTCTATGGATAGAAATAGAAATGCCAATGAGCCAGAGAAGGTTAAATCAGATTAATGCTGAAACTATGGTCCCAGTACTCCAAAGACATCCCTATGACTTGCAATTATCTGTCACTTTCAGCTTTGCTATCTTTAGGGCAACAGAAATTACGCATCACTAAGTTAAGTATACAAATTTTATTATAGCAGAATACAACAGTGTCCTCTTTGTAGCTTCACAATTACACTGGTATTTGGGATGGTAAAACTGTTCCACTCTGCTAGTACCTCCCTGAGGGCAGGAAGCCGCAATAACTCCTTGAGAATACACACTCTTTTTGGATGGGGCAAAATTAAAAACAAGAATAATGAGCTTACTGGAAATAAGGAATTAGGTGCAACTTCTACCTAGAACTTGATAAGTATGAGCAGGCACATACACAAAATTTAATAGGACCTCAGCTACTGCTAACTCCAGGAGATGGAGTCCACTGCTAATAAATCACTTTGATTTTCTTTTTACAATCAAGTCCAGCAATTAAGTTATTCTCTTCCCTGTGTCTATATTTTCTATGACAAATTATATACCAGCAACACTCATCTCACCTCTCTTCCTCAGAAATGTGGTTATGTAAAATTAGCAGTCAATGTAATGATCCTTTGAAATAGGCAGGTAGTAGTTAATAAATAACAGTGTCAGACAGAAGTACAACATCTTGTTTCTTTATTCTGTATGTAACTTCCAATTAAGTTTCAAGGTACATGGTTGCCTGGGTGGCTCTGTCATTCCGTGTCTGCCCTCAGCTCGGGTCATGATCCCAGGGTCCTGGGATCGAGCCCGTGTCAGGCTCCCTGCTTGGTGGGGAGACCTTTTCTCCCTCTCCCTCTGCCTACTACTCCCCCTACTTGTACTCGCTCTCTGTCAAATAAATAAACAAAATTTTAAAAAAAAGTTTCAAGGTACAATGACACAAAGGGCCATGTTATAAAACAATCTCTCAAATCATATGCAAATCTCATATGCAAATGACTAAGGGGCAAAAATATGCTGAACCAAATTCTAAGGTATAAAAGATTAAACCTTTCATTTTTTAAGTAGGCTCCAGGCCAGTGTGGAGCCCATCACAGGGCCTGAATTCAGGACTGTGACCTGAGCTAAGATCAAGAGTATAATGCTTTAAGGGTGTTTAACCAACTAAGCCACCCAGGAGACCAAGATTAAGCCTCTTTTAAATAATATCTTAGCAGATTATCATCAAAGAGCTTTTGAGTTTTTCAAAAACAGCACATAATAGGGGCGCCTGGGTGGCTCAGGGTTAGAGCCGCTGCCTTCGGCTCAGGTCATGATCCCAGGGTCCTGGGATCGAGCCCCGCATCGGGCTCTCTGCTCTGCGGACAGCCTGCTTCCTCCTCTCTCTCTCTGCCTACTTGTGATCTCTGTCTATCAAATAAATAAATAAAATCTTTGAAAAACAGCACATAATATAAATTTAGACTGTTATTATTTTTCAGAACATTATTTTCAGAACATTTATGAAGATTCCAAAATTCTTTTTTTTTGGATTTCAAGATATTTAAAAAGTTAAAGAAGGCCCAGAGTTTACACAGAGACTACTGTTACAATGTCCCACTTATCCTCCCTTCCTTTTTTATTTTCAACTTTACCCATAAACCAAACATACTTACGCTTTCGATCATCACCACACGCAACTTCAGCAAGGTACCGGAAGTAATCTCCCTTCATTTTCAGATAGAAGACCTTACTCTCTGGATTAGTTGCATTGGCTATTAAATACTTATCCAACAATTCCTGAAAGAAAGAAGATAAAGTATCAGGTACCAATAAAAAGCTATTTTATTACAGATAAGAACAAGGATATGCATTTGAATCATTAACTACCACAGTAACTACAACCATACCGCCTTGGACTTGAAGCATGGGCTGAGAGCAAGGGCCATGTGGTTGTCATGAGTTGAATGCTCTGGCTCACAGCAAGGCACAGTTTCCAATAGTAAAGCCAGGTTACACCAAACACTAAACAGAAAGAGCCAGTCTATTCACTTGTCCATTCAAGCATTTCTTGGTACTGGCTGGGGGCCAGGCGCTGTATTTGGCCAGAGGGGATATAAAGAAAACACAAAGTTCTTGCCCTCAAAGAGCTCACAGTCTAGTAAGAAAAGCAGTAAGTACCATTACCATGTGCCAGGCATTAAGAGATATGTGACTAAGGGACAATGGCGGCGCAGAGAGCATCTGGCTGTGCTGGTCATGGCTGCCGCAGACAGGCTGTCCCTGAAGGGATATCTGACTTGTTAAGGGAGAGCAGGACTGAAGCAGTCTGAAAGTGGGGATGTTCAGTCATCTTTTTTGTTTGTTTGTTTTGTGTGTAGTGTGTAGTGTGTGTGTGTGTGTGTGTATAAAAACTCTAGGCCTAAAAACAAAACCAAAAACAAAACACAACAAAAAACTCGAGGCCTAACATGGAGTTTGAACTCATAACCCCAACATCAAGAGTCACCTGCTCTACTGACTGAGCCAGCCAGGCACTTCAGACAGGGGAAAGACATCAAGCGGGAAGAAGGGTATAGTCACAGAACAAGTCAGTCCAGCATGCAGGGGTGCCGCCTGCAGAGCAATGCTCATCCAACATAAGGTAAGTACAGGGACCGAGAGAAAGCAGTCTAGAAACACAGAGAGCAATCCGACAGTCATGTCGAATGAATTACTTGAAAAAACTGGGTTAGTAATTAAGCACGTCTTCAGTCTCTATTTTACTCAAAGAAATGTACCCTTGAACCAGTGAGCTAGTGCCTTTCAAACTGAGGGATCTGTACAAAGTGAACAAGAATAAAAAGCCGCAGAAGAGGGGTGCCTCGCTGGCTCAGTGAGGCATGCAACCTTGATCTCTGGGTTTTGAGTTTGAGCCCTGCACTGGGCGTAGCGATTACTTTAAAAAAAAAAAAAAAAAAGTCACAGAATCAAATATGATAGAGATCTTTTTGGACTACCGATTTTACTTGATGGGAAGTAAAAATTGTTTTGTAATGAAAATATTATGGAAGAAAATAAAATTCTCATAGGAATTTTATATACTAATACCTGTACCTCATAGGTTTGTTTGGGGAATAAAACCAATAAATGGATGTGAAAGCACGGTATAATTTCCGCATGATAAGTGCTCAATGTTAGTGATTAGGAAGCCAGGTGCTCCCACTCTTCTGCCTCTGTGCAAAGTTTGAGAAGCACTGATCCAGGCAATGCAACACTAGTTACAAAGTATAAGCAAGGAACTGACACAGTCATGTTTGTGTTCTGGAAAAAGAGCCCCCATTATTATCAACTAAACATTACATAAGAATACCAACTGCAATACAGAATTACAAGTTTGGAGGCGACTTTCAAATTTACTTAAGTATATTACCAAAGAAGTAAAAGAAAATTGTTTACAGATTTTTTATTTTATTTTTTAAAATTTATTTTTTTAAGATTTTATTTATTTATTTGACAGACAGAGATCACAATTAGGCAGAGAGGCAGGCAGAGAGGGGGGAAGCAGCCCCCCCCCCCCGCCAAATAGCCCAATGCGGGGCTCGATCCCAGGACCCGACCCGAGCCAAAGACAAAGGCTTCAACCCACTGAGCCACCCAGGCGCCCCTGTTTACAGATTTTTTAAAAAGACTAAGGAAAAGTTTAGAAAATGTAGTTCTAACTCAAGAACTTTCCTGTTGTTTATCTAAAAATGGCCTAAACAAAATGCAGTGGTTACATCCATAAGTTATTTTGAAGAAAATAAACAAAAATGTTAAAAAAGAAAAACAATATATTTTAAATTCTTAATTTTGACAATTTACATGAAGATATTTTAAAAGAGTCTAAAGTTCAGGCAAAATTCTTAATTTTAAAATTAGCTAACCAAGCCCCTGAAGCCTATATATTATAAAGTTGGCAAACTCTTACCAAAATTGTGGCTTCAGTCTGGAAAGCTACTGGACCAGGAACGCAGCAATAGGAGCTCAGTAAGGGCCACACCCAAACACGAGAGGCAAGTGTAAAAACTAATGCTTCCATACCACACCACCACCCTCTTAACTGAGACAAGATTCAAAGGATTGGGTTGTAAGAATTTCTTCTGCTCAACATCACCAATTTTAATAGTTATTAAAATGAACCTGAGAAACGTTTTCTCAGAATCTTAGAAATTCATACAACTTTAACTGTTTACTCGAATACCATTTTTATCCATCATGGATGACTTTCAATTTAAAAACTACTTTGGGGAATACTTGAATTTAGGTTTCTGCACAGAGGGTGGGCAACAGTGAGACTGCCACAAAAAGTTTACTTGTTTTGAAGTCTCAAACGGACTCATAGTCATCCCTATCTTTCCTTTTTTAAGATTTTATTTATTTATTTGAGAGATTGGTGAGTGAGAGAGAGCAAAGGAGCAGAGAGCCGACGTGGGGCTTGATCCCAGGACCCTGGGACCATGACCTGAGCCCAAGGCAGACACTTAACCAACTGAGCCCCCCAGGTGCCCCAGTCACCCCTATCTTAAAAGAAAAATCAAACAAGAGTGGATTCTGAGAAGTTGTATTAAATAATGCAAACACAGTACTTATTCTGTGGTAATCACCACCTCTGCTTGCACCCAAACTGAGGAACTATAACATAAAACAAAGTGCCTCTCACTATTCTTTTTCTCCCAAGTGAGTCAGTCTGTTAAGAGCTCAGAGAATCTCCAAAAAGGTGCCAACTCTGGTGAAGACATTTAAGTCACAGAAAAAGGCTACCTGGTACCTTTAACACACAGCACTTGGTGATTAAAGTGGGGGAAGAAGCTAAGAAAGCCCAAGTGGAGTGAGGACTGGGGGTGGGAGGGGAGATGTGATTCTAGCACTATCTGCCGCCCTCCGTCCCACAGCCAGATGTGCGCGCGCTCATGAGGACAGCTTCCTGGCCTTCCAGAGATTTTTGGAAAGCTGTTCAACAGCTACTGCACTAGTAACTACAGCCACTTACAAGCTTAAACTCTTCCTTTTCCCAATTACATACGACTGACAACACTGGCTTTTGTAAAGTGAGTTTGCATCACTTCCTCCTGGAGTTTCAGCCAGGTCACGTGGCTCTTCATCAGCCGCCACTAGCTCGTTGTGAAGGAAAACAACAGTTCCAGAACACTTCCGTCTTTCCACATGCTATCAGAAGCACAGGTGTGTATTTCAGCCCCAAAAGACTGGATTCTGCTTCATGTCTTACCAAACTGATCATGGCTGTTATCAAGTAGTATCAATACCAGTATTAATTATTAATGCCAGATAGAATAAAGGCTATAAATATTTAAGATATATAGCCTAAGTATACAACTTCAGAGAAAACAAATCATTAAAAAAACTCAATATGGATCAGAAATGTCAAGTGGCTCCCTGAATAAGAAATCTTTCCACATAAGGTCACTACTAAGAAGTCAAGAGAAAGGGAATCCGTTAACCACATCTACATAGTTAAAAGCTCCCCTGCTAATTTCTCCTGTGTATTACTCTTGTCGACTAAGCATGAGATCCCTTTTGTAAATCTTCAACCCACAGATTTTATGATCCTGGAGGTTTGGGGAGCTAAGATTGCGGTTCCCTCCAACACTGACAATGACTTGGGTAGAAGGCAAGTGATGCATTCTTTTTTTTTTTTTTTTTTTAGATTTTTAAAAGATTTTTAAAGAATTATTTATCTATTGGAGAGATAGCTCAAGAATCTCAAGGTGACGCTCCACTGGGCATGGAGCCCAACATAGGGCACCATCCCATGATCCCCGAGATCATAACCTGAGATGAAACCAAGAGTCAGACAAAACTAACTGAGCCACCCAGGTGTCTGAAAATCTGAGAGGTTTGTAGTTACTGTACTCATTGCCCAAATTACAAGATGGACTAGTAATTGAGTTCTAGACCACAGAAACTCAAACCTGAGCAAAGTCAGAGGAAAAAGTATCAGTGCTTATACAGCTCACTTTAAGAGATGCTAAAGTACCTTAGAATAAGCTTAATCTCATATAGATAGGATGGCAAAAAAAAAAAAAAATAGAGAGAATTGTATCAGAAAAACTGTGAAGAATACACAAGAAATGAAAATGTCAAGCACTGATATCGACACAGATTTAGTAATAGTAACCATTCCTCTTCAACCCCATGTCTTGGAGAAAAGGCTAGGAAGAAAACAAAACTTCACTCATACTCTTTCTAGCAGTGAATTATTTGGGCATATAATAATCCTACCATCACATCAACAATCTTTTGATATTTGGTCTTTGTTTTTAGAGATTTTATTTACTTGACAGAGAGAGAGACAAAGAGAGGGGACACAAGCAGGGGGAATGGGAGAGGGGAAAGCAGGCTTCCCCGAAGAGCAGAGAGCGTGATGCAGGGCTCATGACCTAAGCCAAGGCAGAGGCCCAAGGGACTAGGCCACCCAGGCATCCAGTATCAACAGTTTTTCTGAACAATTCATCAGGCTTCAATGGTAATATTCCCTGGCATTCAAGAAACTAAAACAGTATCTTTACCATAAATTCATTTAAGTGGTTTCTGTTTTACAGACAAAATAAACTGGCTTCTGTCCCTCTTTATAGAGCTTAATAAACTGATTTACTGAGAAGAGTACGTAACTGATGAAAAGCCTTCAAATAAAAACAAAATAATCAAAAGGAAACAAAAAAATATTATCTTTCCTATTAGTAACTTACTGAAATTCATTAATAAAACATTATTAAACACATTGGATCTGACTTTAGGGCATATATACTAATCATCATCTGCATATTTTTATCAGTTTAATCAGCATACATTACCATATAAAAACTCACTGTATCTACTCACTCAGCAAGATCTCAGTGTCCGACATGTGCCAAGTCCCATCCCGGAGCACTTTCTGTATCACTTACATATAAACCACCACTAACAATTAAAAAAAAACCACTAGAGTCCAGAAATAGGTCCAAAATCATAAAATTAATTAAATGGAGCCAGAATCTGAAACTAGAGCCAGTATTTCTAATTACTACCCTGTAAAATAAGGGTTAATATAGCTAAAAATATCTAAGAGCATTTGGCTATATGTTAGATATATAATTAGTAAAACAAAACAAAACAAAAGAATATGGTGCAGAGGGCAATATAATTATTTAACAACTGGAACATTTACTGAGTGGTAAGAGCTAAGCTTCTAACACTCCAACTTCAAGTATTATGTACGGTACAAAGAACCACTGACATGGTAGGTATGAAGAACGGTCTCTAAGCAGTAACTGTCTCTTACTCAGGTTGATTAATCCAAGACATTGAAATCAAAGTAAAACTCAAGACTCAAGAAGGAGGTCGTATTTCATCCAGAAAGAAATTATGCAAATATAACCACCCTGATGTGGGGGGGGCCAAGGGGACCCTTCAGAAGCTGCATGTAATAGGTTGGAATTACAGGGTGGATCCAAGACAGACAAAGATAAAGGACAAGAGTAACTTTGGGTTATTTTAGAATGTATGATTTTAGAAATTAGATTATCATTCCTGAAAGTGACTTCTCTCATTAGCTTGTGATCTTGTGACAAATCACAGCTCCTCCAAACTCTGTTTCTTTATATATAATGAGTATTAAGATCCAAAGGCCTTCCATTCTCAGAAATTACCATTTTAAGTACAGGAGCTAGAGCTGAGTCTCATAAAGGATTTGTTGTCTTAAGGCAACGAATCACCCAAAACATGATCCACGTTGATCAGATTTCACAGCATCAATTAATCCATGGAAATATTTTCTACCCTTAATAAAAATGAATGCCTTGAACAATTAATTGCTCTTGCACTATTTAAAGATTTTACTGATTTAGAACTGTCAAGCCTTAGAATCCAAGTCTCGAACCCCCAACTCTGGTACACAACTAAAAAAATGAAAGAATGAAGTAAAGCTTTTCAGAAATAGAGGCCAATGACCAATGTGAGAGATCCCAAGGGCTGTGTGATTTAGCTGACATCACATGGCAGATGAGATCAGTCAGAGTTCAAACTCAAGTTGCAAAGCCTATTCTGGTCCTTACTTCCTTTACTTAAGCTTGTATCAAATCCCAAACCTCTACAAAAAAAAAAAAAAAAAATTGCAACAATAAATTGTACCACAGGAGTAGTATGTCCTGGTTAGCCCAGGACCGTCCCAGCTTAAGCCTGCTGTCCCAGTATAGTACCAATGCTAAATCTTTCATTCTTAGTAAGTACCCCACTTCGGAAGATATATACTCATTCTCAAGATAAGGCATCAGTCATAATTCAGAGCATTATTTCAATACTAAAGAGTAAGGAACCAAATCTCTTGCTGTACCACTTAACATTCGCATAGAAGGTGCTAAAATTTTTAGGCATGTGCTGAGAACAGAAGGTGAAGTCATGTTAATAGTAACAGTTCTTTCTCTGAACATTTTTAAATTTTTGCTTTATTATTATTATTTTTTTTTTTTTTAAGATTTTATTTATTTATTTGATAGACAGAGATCACAAGTAGGCAGAGAGGCAGGCAGAGAGAGAGAGGCGGAAGCAGGCTGTCCGCAGAGCAGAGAGCCCGATGCGGGGCTCGATCCCACGACCCTGGGATCAGGACCTGAGCCGAAGGCAGTGGCTTTAACCCACTGAGCCACCCAGGTGCCCCTGCTTTATTATTATTAAAAAAGATTTATTTATTGGGGGGAGATGGTAGAGGGAGAGGGAGAAAGAGAATCTCAAGTAGACTCCTGTCTGAGTAAGGAGTCTGACTTGGGCCTCAATCTCACAACCCTGAGGATCATGACCTGAGCTGAAATAAAAAAATCAGACACTTAACTGACTGAGCCACCCAGGCACCCCTAAACGGCTTTTACTTTTATTTTTTAAAGATTTACTTACGAGAAAGTGGAGAGCGCATGCGTGCAAGGAGGGGGAGGGTGGGAGGAGCAGAGAGACTCTTGTACAGACTGGAAGTCTGTATCTGAAGGTTCTTGCATTCACAGTGATTCTTAGGGGCAAACATCAGACTTTGTTACGCTTTACACTTTAGACATGCGTACACTTACATATGGAAATACATATTGTTTTACTATAAATTACATTTCTCTCATTAGTCTTGATGTATATTAATGTATATTTAAAATTATGTGTATATTACTTACTAATTTCATTTTAATTTAAGGAGACAGAAAATACTAGTTATAGATGGGGTCATTTGAGAGAATAATTGAACAGGGAAGCCCTGCATTGGGCTCCGTGCCTCAGCACAGAGTCTGCTTACCCCTCTCCCTCTCCTCCACACATCCCCCTCCCCAATGCGCTCACACTCTCTCTCTCTCAAAGAAATAAAATTTTTGGATTTAGGGGAAGGATTCCTCCTTCCTTATCTGTATCTTCTCTTGATGCACAGTAAGACTCTGGTTTCCACTAAAATAATGCATAATACACGGACATCACAGAAAATTCGGAAGTGATAAAAGCTTCTCTCCTCTCCCTGTTAGCCACCCAGTTCTTCCCCTCCCTCAAGGAAACCATCATTACTACTTTCTTGTACATTTCTCCGGATATTTTATACATTTAAAAATCCATGTTCTCCCTCCCTCATGTCACCATACTACACACTGCTCTATACCTTGCTTTTTCCATATAATAACCCCTCTGAGATCATTCCATATCCATATAACTGCCTCTCTGTACACAGACGACTGCAGAGTAATCCACCAAATGGGCAACTTTTGGTATTTCCAACAATGTACCAAATGTATACTTTATGCTAAGGATAAACTGTCCTCCCTGGAGGTCGTTTTCAATTTACAATCCCACTAGTAATGTTTTGAATGTTCCTAGTTCTCAACATCTTCTGAACTCAGAAAAAAAAAATTTTTTTCTTTTTTCCAGTCTGTAAGGGAAAAACATATTATTAGAGTTCTGTTTGTAATTTTACTATAAATGAAGTCAAACCAGTTGTATGTCCTTTTCTATCAACACTGTATCTACATCATTTGCTATTTTCCTAAACTGATTTGTAGGAACTCTTTCTAAGTTAATGATATGAGTTCAGTTCCCAGATGTATCTTATATAAATTTCATGTATTTTAAAGACTGGCAATTAAATGGCATTTATTAATATTTTCTATTATGTTAAGTCATACATCCTATTACCAACATTTCTGACCAATATGAGAAGCACAAGTTAATGGGACTTATTCAATTTGAGCACAAATAAAATTCACAAACAGAAGACTTCTAACTGAAATACAAGTCTGAATGCAGGTTTAATGTGCTGTCCACCTGACCATACCGAACGGTAACATATTTTAACTGCTACCTGAATGGCAGTGCATCAGAAAAAAATAACTCCACACACAGAGACAGAACATACCTCGATCAATTTAATATGGAGTACTTAAAAAATCTGTGACTTGGGACGCCTGGGTGGCTCAGTTGGTTGAGCGGCTGCCTTTGGCTCAGGTCATGATCCTGGCGTCCTGGGGAGTCCCACATGGGGCTCCTTGATCAGCAGGGAGCCTGCTTCTCCCTCTGCCTCTGCCTGCCACTCTGTCTGCCTGTGCTCACTCTCTCTGGCAAATAAACAAATAAAATCTTAAAAAAAAAAAAAAAGGGAAATCTGTGACTCATTACCTTAAAATAGACGGGCAAAAACAAGACTTTCTGATTCTGGCAATACAGTGAGACTGAGCAGGCCTTCCCTTCTAAAAATAAACAAAATGCCAAACAGAAGCAAATAAAACAGAAAAACTGTAACAGAGCTCCAAAAGAAGAAAGGGAGACCTTGAGGTGCTGGACGGGAAGACAAAACAAAGAGCTAAAAGTGCCAGTTTATAACAATGACAACGGTGCGTGCTGGGAGTAGGGACCTAGAAAAACTTCGTCTGTCACTGCTGAGAAGTAGCAAGAAAGCTATTTCCTGGGCTTTGTGGCCGGTGGGCAGAGTCTCCCATAACAAACTGAAACCTGAACCCGTGTCCCGTGCAGGTGCTATTCAGAGTTTTATTCGATACATGACATGTGAATCCGCAAGCTAAACATGTACGGAGAAATGGGCCAAAGTCTAGTGCGCCCGCAGAAACGAATCGCCAAAACCACTGCAAAGACACTTCCACAATCCAAGACACACACAAGTTCCATGGAAAAAACTACATCCCTGCTATTAAAAATAACAAACCCACCATAATGAGGGATCAGTACGTGAACAAGAGACGGTCAGTACCCAAGAACTTAGAAAATGAGTGTGTAACAAAACATAAAATAAGCATGTTAAAAATGATAAAAGATGCACATTTTAGCAGTTATGGATTAAGCAGATGCTGCTGCCCACGACTAGCTTCAAAAGAGCGGTGGATGGGAAGGAGTGTTTCTGGTGGGGATATAAAGAAAACAGAATTCGTAATTGCTGAAGCTGGGTTATGAGTTATTAGAACACTTTCTTTGTTTTTGTGTAAGTTTGACACTTTTGATTATAATAGCCAAAAACGATTTTTAAAAAAGGAGTAAGAAGCTAGGGAGGAGTACATGATAAAATAAATTTTTAAAAAAGGGCAGTCTGGAAGTAAGGGGAGAAGGAAAAAGGTTTTTAGAATTAAAAGAGAAAATTAGTAAAATAGAAGGCCCATTTTAAGAAACTAATCAGAACACAGAACAAATAACTAACAAGATGAAAAAAGTATGGGTAAGTCCAAAGATGCAAGCAGAGGTCTAAAATATGTTTAGGAGCTCCTGGGTGACTCTGTTAAGTGTCGACTCTTGATTTTGGCTCAGGTCATGATCTTGGCGTCATGAGATCGAGCCCTGTGTCAGGCTCTGAGCTGGGGATGGAGTCTGCTTAAGATTCTCTCCCTCTGACCCTCGCACTCTCTGTCTCATTCTCTCAAGGAAAAAAGAATAGATGTTTAAGATAATATGTGATAGGAATTCTAGAGAGAAAAGAAAGAATGAGGAAGAGATGCTATTCATGAATGCAGGAGTAAGGCTGAGACTCTCCCATTAATAGTATAAAAGACAATAATCTTCAAGTAGAAACGCACACTGAATCCCAAGCAAAAGAAAATAAAAATAAATCCATACCTAGACCATCATGGTAAAACTGAAGAATGCCAAAGACAAGAAAATTCTTAAAAGCAACCAGAGAAATGACACATTACCTATAAAGGAAGAAACAACAATATGACTGACAACCGATTTTTCATCAGAAAACAAGTATCTTCAAAGTGCTGAGAAAAACAACTGTCAGCTGCAATTCTTTAACCAATAAAAGTACCACATAAAATCAGGTGCAAAATAAATTATCTATCCAGACAAGTCAGAAGTTCCCACTCAGACCTTTACTGAAAGAACCCTTTTAGAGTGGGAAGGAAGAAGTAATAGAATAAAAGAGAAGCCACCAATTAGAATAATTACAGTAACTAAAATTTCAAGTAACTGAAAAATTCCTGGTCTTAATCTGTGAAGTTTCCACACTCCTAAAACTGTTACCAACACAGAATTATTGTTAAGATTCTGAATAACAATACACGTGTGATACATAATGTTTGTAGTGGGTAGTATTTCAGATTACTTAGAAATACAGAAATTCTCTCAAACGTAGTATGGGCAAATAATCGAGTTGGCTATAAAAGGATGTGTGTCTCCCAACCCTCTTATAGAGGATTATCTACATTTTTAAGTATAGTAATTTTTTTTAAACAAGTGTCTGCCTTTATGACTACACTTTCAAAAATCTGATGACTATGAAAATTTGCTATCAGGAAGAAACGTTTCATTAGAATAATCTAGAATCTCAAATATTTCAATAGTTCACATCCATTTTAAGGTAACTGACAAGGTGTAGGTTAATTTGAGATATTTATTGGCATGATTTAACCAATATCTACATGTTAATGACTCAGAAATTTGCCGCTTGCTTATTTGGGCAATTTACTTTACAGCTCTGTACCTCAGTTTATTCATCTATAAAACAGAGTTAATGCCAATCACTATTACTTCACTGGGCTGTCGTGAAGATTAAGTGAATTAATTAAAATTACTCAGAATACTGCTTGGTAAATAAACCTCAAAGAACATATACCAACACACACATCTTTCTCTCACACACTAGACTGAGGGCTCCTCAGCACATGCACTTGTGCACACATACACAGCACACCCTGGATGGGCCACTGGGACTTTGAACTTTACTCATTAAAAAATAAAATTTGCCTTGTGAACACAATCTGTTGACTGTCCTCCCCTACTCAATTTTTCTTAGAAAAAGCATTCAGTTGCCTTAGGTTAGAAACCTGGGTATCATCCTGATGTTTCCTTTGGCCTTACTGCCCAAGCCCTCTGATATTCAGTGACCCAAACCCATGGGTGTAATTTTATCCAAGTCCAGATTTCACTTGGCAACCTCAGACGAATAAGCCTGGTATACTTCCGGAACATGCATCTTCCTCTCCTGAACTGTAAACCACTGAAGGAAAAGACTTTGTCTAGTTTTGATATATGAAAATTTGTATAGCAAATTAATAAAAATGCAAGACTTGACTATAATCTGATATAATGGAAAATAAATATACTTTAAAAATAAGGATTAATCAATCAGAAAGAACAGAAGAGGATAAAGAAAACAATCCAATATATAGCCCAGGGAGTGTGAACCTCAGTCCATCAACCCACTGGCAAATGCATGCCCTGCTGTGGACATCATGGCCATTACACATTTGAACAGCCACAGAATTCCACATCATGAGGCCACATTTACTAAACAAGTTCCTGATGATGACTTGATTTCTGTGTGAGTCTATCTGCCTACTGAAAGAGAACATATTGGTCATGCCAACACAAGTACTGCCAAGTTTTGTGCTAGTTATTCCTCACTATAAACGAATAATGTTCTTGGTTTTATATACCAGTCACATGAGCTTGACTGTTTGGGATCTACCCTGAAAAAGCACCCCCGCCCCACAGTGTGTTTGAATCCACAAGGATAAAGGTCGTACTCTGAAGTGCAGGAAACTCAGGGAGGTAATACAACCCCCCCAGCAGTCCATTCATACTCCCAACTTCTCTGTAGCATTACACAGTTCAGTATCCTTGTACATTTGCAAATGATTTTCTACTAGATCTCAATATGCCTTCAACAGAAATAAATGTATTCCCAAACCTGTCTGTATACTTACATTCCTTATTTCTACTTATTATTTCACCATCCTCTACCCTCTCCTAGCTACCCAAAGCCATTAGCAATGCCTTTGACTTTGGCTCTCCTTTCCCCATCCCACCACCTGATGTCAAGCCCTACTGATCCTACCTCTGCAACAGTTCGTTGATCTATCTTCTCAATCTCATTCCTATTTCTTTTTTTTTCTTTAAGCTTTTTTATTTAAACATAAACCCCACCACCCTCTCCCAACCCCCCTCCTTCCCCACCCCCCTCAGTTTGTTTTATGACATTAAGAGTCTCTTTTGGTTTGTCTCCCTCCCGATCCCATCTTGTTTCATTTTTTTCTTTTCCTACCACCTTAACCCCCACCCCCATTGCATCTCCACTTCCTCAGATCAGGGAGATCATGTGATAGTTGTCTTTCTCCCGATTGACTTATTTCGCTCTCATTCCTATTTCTATTACCCAAGTTAAGCGTATCAATTCATCTCAACTAATCCAATCACCTAACTGATCTACCAGGCTTTAGCGGTCTTCTCTCTCTAATCCATTTTATGCCCTGCTGCCAGATTAACCTTAAATTCCATTCTAGGTTTGTTAGTAATCCCCTGTTCAAAAATGCCAACGGCTGGTTAAAGAAAGAATTTCTAGGTTAGCACTCATCATCCTCCAGAATCAGACTCTAACCTATAGCTTCCAACTCACATAAATGGTAAAGAGATATTCATTCCCTCTGCCATCGCACCAGCAGGGTGAAGCTGGGAGAAAAATCCACTTTCTCCAGTGTATCACATATACTGGGTAGCACTGTCCTGACTGATGCCCAACCTTTACCGTTCCTTCCACAGCAGGAAGAGCACGGAGCAACAATGAGGTGCCTCCCAAATTCTGGAAGCAAAGGGTACTGGCAATCAGTGCAGTAGAAACTGGCAACAGAGCAGGTACTGGGGGGGAGTGCAAAAGCAAACACGGAGTTATCTCTAGCACTATTCTGAGGAGATGGTACTTAGGTCCATGAACACAGTCCATGAACACATGAACAGCAGATTACCTATGCAGAGGCGGAATGCAGCAGGTGTCACAGTAACAAGTCATTAAGATCATCCACCTATTGCCTTTTGTTGGATTTCTATGCTCACCATAAATTCGATTCCTCCTGTAAATGTATCCGTCCGTAGGCAATAAACATGACTAGACCATCATACTCTCAGTTCCACTCTCACTGGACCAACAAATTAGATGTGGAGCCCATCTAAGGGGACAAACCCTGGACCCTAACTGTACACTACTGTTGTTTTAGTGATCTGGCACCCCTGCCAAACAATTGAATCCTTCCTTATCCTGACCTTGGTGGCAGTGGGGGAATTCTTGAAAAAGTGTTATTAGGCCATTACAGCAGTAGTTGCTATTTATTAAAATTCATACAACTCCAGGGTACTCGTGAATGTGCATGTGCATTCTTGGGAGAAATAATTGGTATTAAGGTTAGACTAAAAACCACCATTTATGTTCAAACTTTTGAAACATAATTCTAAAGGTAACAAAGACCTAAAACTCAACACTGACTGGGATATTTGTCAAATTTACAAATCATTATGATTACTGCATCATGATAAATTGTCATCATGGTTTAGAGAATAAGTATGGATTCTTCAGACCCAAAGGAGTATGTGCTACTACTCTAGTTATAATAAAAGTAAAAAAGTAAGCCAGATCAGTTCATACAACCAAGTGGTTAATTATTTTTGTGGGCAAAAGAAAGTAAAGAGTTAAAAAAAAAAAAAAACCACACGATAAACAAGCAGAGAGAAAAGGCAGAAAAAAAATCCAGGGCTCTCAATATTCAATAAGAGAGAAAAAGCTTTATCTATTTCTCTGCCTCCTCCCCATTTGCGGGGGGAAGGGCTGGGCAGCAAAGCAAAGTTTATTGAGCATATTAGGCTAAGATGGCCTTTCTATGAACACAGAGCACCCCCTCTGCTCCCCTCAACAATTAGTACTTCACAAAACCCAAAACGAATAAAATGCTCCTGTATAAGAATGTTCATCCTATCTTCCAACTCAGCTACAGAGCTGTTATGACTACAGTGTTGAAGACACATACCAGAGTTTAAGGCTCTAACACATATAGGGGTGTCTATGGACTCCCATGTGCCAATATCAAAGAAAATCACCATCCCCGTACCCTCACTTCACACAAAGCAGCTCACCCGATTCCAGATATGAGAAACAAATGTAATGTCCAGTCCTTTATCTCTGACCTGTCTGCTATATGTCCTCACATTATATTTTTATTTTTTTTAAAGATTTTATTTATTTATTTGATAGCGAGAGAGAGAGATCACAAGTAGGCAGAGAGGCAAGCAGAGAGAGAGGGGTGAGCAGGCTCCCTGTTGAGGAGAGAGCCCGATGCGGGGCTCGATCCCAGGACCCTGAGATCATGACCTGAGCTGAAGGCAGGGGCTTTAACCCACTGAGCCACCCAGGTGCCCCTGTCCTCACATTTTAGCAAGTGGATATTAAGTGGTCTTAACAGCAAGACAAGGATGTTAGATTCTCTGTTCAAAGATTCTCAACTCTCTGGCCAAGATATGCAGGTTTGGAATGACAGTTTAATAGACCCAACTGATAGTACCAGCACTACTTTCTAAATGTGTCAATCCGCACAAAAAAACAATTACACATACACAACCTCAAGATACCAACATTTACAGATCAGTGCTACCAAAAGAACCAAGGCTAATACCAGTGTCTGTACTTCCTTCCCCTTAGAGAACTTGCAATTTACTGGTATCCAGAAACTACTCTAGCCACTGATCTGCAAAGAAAAAGAAAAATGACAATGAGAAAACAAGTTTTCCTTAAAAGGAAACAAAACAAAACAGGAAGTCAAATTGTAAATTTAGTACTGACAGACATCCTGATACCTAATAGAAAGCTGTTCTAGTAATTAAAAACAGGTTAAAACTGCCTTGCTAACTTGGTGTACGGGTCAAGTTTTGAGATATCCTAGGAAAACTACGAAAAAAGGTAATAGCTTACACTAGCAAGACTTTCATATGAACTTTGTCTTTTGTTACGTCTATGACAAATTGGACTAAGCCATTTCTACATTACAGCAATTATATAATTATTTGCAGACTAATTTTTCCATCTGTGGCTGAGCTATACCACATACCTTTATCTCTGCAATATATACACAAGTGCACGCATGCACGCGCGTGTGCACACACACACACACACACACACACACACACACAGTGCTCTAGTCTACCAGCCCTGTTACGGGACACAAAGGGGAAGAAAAGAGTCAAAAGGAATTTAAGAAACTGTAGTAAGGGGGCTCCTGGGTGGCTCAGTGGGTTAAAGCCTCTGCGGTCAGCTCAGGTCATGATCCCAGAGTCCTGCACATCGGCTCTCTGCTCAGCAGGGAGCCTGCCCCAACCCGCCAGCCTGCCTCTGCCTACTGGTGATCTCTGTCAAATAAATAAATAAAATCTTTAAAAGAAAAAAAAAAGAAAAGAAACTGGTAAGAAAATTATTTTGCATTTGGAACTAAATTTATATGGTTGACTGATTACATTCAACTGAACTAATGGGTACAGCACAAAAAATAACCTTGAAAAATAAAGTAGTGCTTATAGTATAAAGAGGAGAAAATAAAGATGAAGTCCTTATTCTCACATACCCTTAAAGATTACCAATATTGATCTGAATTGGTTGGAATTTATTTTGGGGGCAGCCACAGGAGGAACTCAGGACATAGGTAAACTCCAAACCATACAGAATAGGGCCTCATGACAAGACTTGGTGAGAAAGAAAATGTTGCATTAATAGAACAACACATTCTTACACAGGGGAAAGAATTACAAAGGTAAGAAAGCTCACAATATAGAACAGGAAGTAGTTCCTTGTGGCTGGAGCAGAGGGAAGGAAGACTGAGAAAAGAGGCTGAAGAGTCTCCTAAATCCCATTCAGGAACCTGGACTCCTTCGGACATGGTAATAGTTACAAAATTCTAACTGATGATTTCCTCTCCCGAGTCTTTTAAAGCAACAGAAGTGTATATCAAAGGAGATAAAAGGCAGTTACTCTAGCTGAAGAGCATGGTTTCGTTAAGGCCCCCGTTTGCCCCTATTTCCACACAAGAGAATCCAGAGAAAGGAGAAAGGATTTCCGAAGAATGGGGTCTGTAGAAGAAGGCTTTACAACAAAGCCAGTGGAAACGAAAAGAGCACTTTTCTAGACAAGTTGAATTTGAGTTCACAGCTAACTGACCATGTAAGTATGTAAATCAGTATGCCTCAGTTCTCATACAAGTAAACACATCTCACTTATCCATAACTGCACGCAGAACAGTGTAAGATAACAGATGTGAAAGTATTAATAAGCTGTAACTTGTAACTGACTACGAAACGAGTGCAGGGGCACCTAAATTATCTTGCAGGACAGGTGTGATTTTAACACACAGAAACGGTAGAGGGAAAGCTGTACAAGTGAGAATAAGTAGAGGGATGGAAACAAGCTCCAGAGTGTTTTGGGCAAATAACTGGCTAGAGCATTAGGATGGCACAGCCACAAGTTTTCCTTAAGTGAATTTTTATGCCAAACCATTTGATTATTTTTTCCATAAGTTGAGAATTTCAGATCAAGGATATACTAATTAACATTTCAACAAATGGTGCAAGGCAACTGAACAGCCACATGGAAAGAACAAAAGGTTGGGTCCCTTTCTTCCCACCATATACAAAAATTGGACTCGAAATGGACCAAAAACCTAAATGTAAAACCTAAAGATGTTATAACTAGTAGATGAAAACCTAAGTGTAAATCTTTGTGACTTTGGATTAGACAATGGTTCCTTACATATTACACTAAGAGCACAAGCAACCGAAGACAACAAGTTGGACTTCATCAAAATTAACAACTTTCGTGTTTCAAAAGACACTATCAAGCAAATGAAAGACAACCTACAGAATGAGAGAATATATTTGTAAATTATATAACTGATAAATGTATGGTATCCAGAATATATAAAGTACTATTACAACCCAACAAAGACAACCCAACTAAAAAATGAGCAAGGATTTGAATTGACAATTCTACAAAGGCAGACGCATGGCCAGTGAGCATATGAAAATATGCATAACATCCATTAATCATCTAGAAAATGCAAATAAAAAGCACTTCATACCCTCTATGACTGTTGGTGAGGATGCAGAGATACCGGAACTCTAGTGGAAATTTAAAATGGTGCAGCCACTCTGGCACTATGGCAATTTCTCAAGTGGCTAAACAGTGTTATCATATGACCCAGCGATAAGACCAAGAGAAACGAAAAGATGTCCATACAAAAACATGTACCTGGGGGGGGGCCCTCGCTGGCTCAGTTGGTGGAGCATGTGACTCCTGATCTCAGGGTCGTGAGTTCGAGTCCAAAGTTGGGTACAGAGATTACTTAAAAATAAAATCTCAGGGGCGCCTGGGTGGCTCAGTGGGTTAAAGCCTCTGCTTTCGGCTCAGGTCATGATCCCAGGGTCCTGGGATCGAGCCCCGCATCAGGCTCTCTGCTCAGAGGGGAGCCTGCTTCCCTCTCTGTCTCTACCTGCCTCTCTGCCTACTGGTGATCTCTCTCTCTCTCAAATAAATAAGAAAAAAAAATAAAAAATAAAAAAATAAAATCTCAGGGGTGCCTAAGTGGCCCAGTGAGTTAAGCCTTGGTTTTGGCTCAGGTCATGATCTCATGGATCATGGGATCAAGCCCCATGTCAGGCTCTGCGCTTGGTGACAAGTCTGCTGGAGATCATCTCTCTCTCCCTCTCTGCTTCTCTCTGCCCTTCCCCCACTCATGCACTCACTTTCTCTAAAATAAATAAAATCTTTTTAAATTTTTCAAAAAAAAGTGTACATGAATGCTCATAGTAGCATTATTTCAAATAGTCAAAAGATGGAAGCAACCCAAATGTCCAAAGACAGATGACTAGATCTGTCTTGTATGTGGTACATCCATACAATGGAATATTATCCAGACATAAAAAGGCAGGGATGAATCTTTTTTTTTTAAAGATTTTATTTATTTGACAGAGAGAGATCACAAGTAGGCAGAAAGGCGAGGAAGCAGGCTCCCCGCTGAGCAGTGCACTGGATGCAGAGCGCCATCCCAGGACCCTAAGATCACGACCCAAGCCGAAGGCAGAGGCTTAACCTACTGAGCCACCCAGATGTCCCAACATGGATGAATCTTTAAGACATTACATTAAGTCAAAACAATAACAGAGTGTATGATTACATTTATATGATGAAATGTCCAGAATAGGCAAATCTACAGAAAATGAAAGTAAATTAGCAGTTGTCAGGGGCTGGGGGAAGTGGGGAGGGGGAGTAACTCCTAATGGGCATAGGATTTTTGTGATGATGAAAATAAATTAAATAATAGTGGCACTGCACAAATTTGTGAATATACTAAAAACCACTGAATCATATACTTTAAACAGGTGAATTTTAGAGTATTTGTTTTATATTTAATTAAAGCAACTGGCTAGCTCAGTCAGTAGAGTATATAAGACTCTTGATCTCTTGACTGTGAGTTCAGGCCCCATGCTGGGCATGGAGTTTAATTAAAAAAAAAAAAAAAAAGATAAATATGAACTGATACTCCCAAGTCATTAAATAAAGACAGTGGAAAAAGAAATTTCACTAATATACATAGTATCTGCAACTGAGACAAACTATTTTGCAAGCATTTCTTCGAAACTAGAGGAAGATCATTAAGTTTCAGAGGAATAATATGAGAAAAAAAAAGCACTCATTATTATGACTTTAAAATATCACTAAAATCTTGAGTGCATTGTCTTTGTCTTATTTTAGGAAATATTTCAAAACAGAACAAACAATAGTAGCACACAGGATCAGATGATCAGAGAATACTTGTTAAATGAAAACTGTTCAGGGGCGCCTGGGTGGCTCAGTGGGTTAAGCCTCTGCCTTCGGCTCAGGTCATGATCTCAGGGTCCTGGGATCGAGTCCCACATCCGGCTCTCTGCGTGGCAGGGAGCCTGGCTTCCTCCTCTCTCTCTCTGCCTGCCTCTCTGCCTACTTGTGATTTCTCTCTGTCAAATAAATAAGTAAAATCTTTAAAAAAAAAAAAATGAAAACTGTTCAGAGTTTTAGAGATTAATTTTCAACTTCCATCCATCCCTTTAATCCTGTTTTCCCCATAAACTCTCTAATCATAAATTCTACCACAGGAAAGACAATATTATATCTTCTGGAAAAATGTTTTATTTAAAAAAATATTTTATTTTTGCGCACATGTGCAGGTGCAGGAAGGAGCAGAGGGAGAAGCCGGCTCCCTGCTGTGCACGGAGCCCAATATGGGGCTGCATCCCAGGGCCCTGGGATCATGACCTGAAATATTAACCTACTGAGCCACCCAGGTGCTCCCATCTTATTTTGTTAAGTAAGCTCTATGCCCAACATGAGGCTTGATCTCACGACCCCCAAGATTAAGAGCTGCATGTTCTACCAACTGGGCCAGCCAGGAGCCTCCTATAGAAAAATATTTGATTAAAAAAAAAAGAAAAATACTTGAAAACTATTCTTAGTAGGTCCTCCAAAGACTCGAGATTCGGGGATATGCTGCTTTGGTATCTTCAAAGAAAACTGAAAGGAAACTATTTCCATCAATAGCTGAAATAAGCTTTATAAACATCTACCAGGCCATTTACATTAAAAGCAGAAATTCTCAGAAGTCTGTGTCAGACAAAAATGAATCATGAAGTGGTTTTTTTTTATATCTACGTAAAGAGGATCACCTTTTTTCTTCCCAAGAATGTACAGCTGGTTATAAATGAAACAGAGGTATGGCCTGCTTAGTTATTCAAACCACACCAGCTTATTCTGCACACATGATATATTAACCTATTTTTTAAAAGATTTTAAGTAACCTCTAAATCCAACATGGGGTTCGAACTCAAGCCCCAGTCAAGGGCTGCCACCCCTCCAACTGAGCCAACCAGGCACCTTGTTCAGCATATTTAAACACAGTTAATAATTAAAGATAAAAAATTGTAACGAGAAATAATACAAAAATAAATGTCATTTTCTTGAAAAAGCTCATCTCTGTGCAAAATAAGTGAAATGCAAACTTGGATATAGAAAAGACATTTGCCAAACAAATAAACACTACTATTTAAGTACTTTCTTTACTCTTCAACTTTGCCGTTGAACACAGCCGAGGCACACTCTTTTACCTCCTTCCCCCATGTACTGAAGTTGTTATTCTCCTGATCATGTCTCTAATTAAATGGTTCCCAGTTTTTCTTCTATCTCAAATATCTTGGCAGGTATGGGGAAGGAGGAAGAAATAAAAACTTCCCAGAGATAATCAGTATCTGATAAAGGGTCCCATCTCAATTTGAAGTCACTTCAACACAGCACCATTTTCCACTTCAAAAGTCAGTCCCTGGATGTTTAATTATTATTTAAAAATTAAATACAGTAAAAACTAAATTACATTAATAATAACTTTCATACAGCATGATTATATTAACTGGACATTCAATTGTGCCAAGCTCTAAGTTTTTGACATCACCAAGAACCGATACCTGGTCTCTGTAATGAGCCTTCGAATAATCTAAAGTATTTTCTGATTAAAGGATGCATAAACCCTTAACAGTAACCTTTCTAACCTCATCACTAGTCCATCAAAATTATGAGAGAGGAACACATGCATGGAAGATCTAAAAAAATATATTTCTTAGGGGAGCCTGGCTGGCTCAGTCGATGGAACGTTGTGTCTCTTGATCTTGGGGTTGTGGGTCAAGCCCCACACTGGGTGCAGAGTACTTTAAAAAAAAAATCCTTGAGGGCGCTTGGGTGGCTCAGTGGGTTAAAGCCTCTGCTTTTGGCTCAGGTCATGATCTCAGGGTCCTGGGATCGAGCCCCACATCAGGCTCTCTGCTCAGCGGGGAGCCTGCTCCCCCCCCCCCCCCCT
>ML110949.1:0-25437 GCA_003697995.1 Taxidea taxus jeffersonii | reverse complement strand
ATCTCTCTCTCTCTCAAATAAATAAATAAAATCTTTTAAAAAAAAAATCCTTGAATAAATAAATAAATAATATATTGTTAAATACTTGGAAATAGTACCAAGCTGAAAGATCTGAACACTATACGTGTGTATCTCTATGTGTGTGCATATATATGTATATATACAGATATACATATATACATAAGCAGGTGTCTAATACTGTAGTTCTTAAAAGAACAAAACTTTTCTGAGCGTATTCAAGTAGTGGCTGCTTGCTGAATGAGCAAAACAATATGGAAAGTGGGAGTACTAACACAAGATGAATAAAGCCAGCAAGAGCATCTTGGCCAGTAAAAAGTCTAATTTAAACATCAGTATCATTAGTTTTAAGGCATTTTTCACTTACTTCCCAACTTGTTTTCGCCTGGCTACCCTGACATTTATAAAGAGTGATCTAAGTCCCTCCTTTAAGAAAAAAGCATTTACATTAAATTTATATTAGCCCTTATAGTCAGGGTGCCCAGGTGGCTCAGGTCATGATCCCGGAGTCATGCATCAAGCTCCTTGCTCAGTGGGACGCCTGCTTCTCCTTCTGCCTGCTGCTCCCCCTGCTTGTGCTCTCTCTCTCCTCTCTCTCTCTCCAACAAATAAAATCTTAAAAAAAAAAAAAAGTCCTTAGACTCATGTTCTTACCGCCTGTACCACTGTTTCCCTATTTCTCCAAGCAAAGCCTTCGTAAACATACAGGAGAGGGAAGGAATGTTCACAGTTAAAGTTAGTAAACTAAGGATAATACATGAGACACGTTTATTACCAAATCCAATTGGAGTAAAAGGTCCAAAGGACAAAAAGATCAGGGAATGGGACGCCTGGGTGGCTCAGGTCATGATCCCAGCATCCTGGGATCGAGTCCCGCATCAGGCTCCTTGCTCGGCAGGGAGCCTGCTTCTCTCTCTGCCTCTGCCTGCCACTCTGTCTGCCTGTGCTCGATCTCTCTGAAAAATAAATAAATAAAATCTTAAAAAAAAAAAAAAGATCAGGGAATACAGCTCATGTGAGCAGAACAACTGTGAAACAGAATAGTGAAGATCTGTGTGAAAGACAAGTTTCATTGAGATGTTTCAGTCATGCTGGCTAATAGCTGACCTATCTCCAAAAGCTTTATAACTTTCAAACCTAAATGAAACCAGCTGCAAAAGATCATTATCTACATATTTCATTCATGCCAACTCTATTTTGGGGCTGGGAATACAGGAGTAAAAAGAGAGATCATTTTAATCTTTTATTACCATTCTCAATTTAAGGAAGCAGAAGTCATTCCAACATACCAGTTCTTTAATTTTTTTTCAGGAATAGGGACTGTATTACTCGATATCTAAAATCAACTTTTCCTTTTTCTTTGCTACCAAGTCTGTGATTTTTCCTGGTCCTCAAACCTATATTCTTAAAATAATTTGATAAAGGGATGGGGCAATGAGAAGGGAGGAGGCTTTACAAATTTCATTATCACCACATAATGAACGACAACTACTCAGAAAACTGCTCAATCACCTGGTGATGATAAGCAATGATTAGCAAGTTTCAATGCAGAATTCCCACAAAGTAGCAATTTTCAAAGTGTGGTGTTGGGACCTTTAGGAGTCTCTCTTGCACTCTTTGGGGAAGGGGCACGAAGTCAAACCATTTTCACAATGTTAAGATGCTATTTGCTCTTTCATGGTCACTGTTAGATGAGTGGAGTTTTCCAGAAGCTGTAGGAGATGGAATACTGCAATAGACATAACATAAAGCAACACTGCTATTTCCTTTTCTCTTTAAAAGTTACTATTACATTTATATGAGATATCTAGAATAGTCAAATTTAGAGATGGAAAGGAGAATGGTGGTTGCCAGAAGCGGAGAATAAGGAGTTCAGCTGGAGAAGATGGAAAACTTCTGGAGATGGACAGTGGTGATGGTTGCACAAAGTAAATGTACTTCATGCCCTAGAACTGTACACTTAAAATAGTAAATTTTATGTCCTGTATATTTCACCAATTTTTTAAAAAGATTTTATTTATTTATTTGACAGATCAGAAGTAGGCAGAGAGAGGCAGGCAGAGAGAGAAGGGGAAGCATGCTCCCCGCTGAGCAGAGAGCACAATGTGTGGCTTGATCCCAGCACTCTGAGATCATGACCCAAGCCGAAGGCAGAGGTTTTAACCAACTGAGCCACCCAGGTGCCCCTATTTCACCACAATTTTTAAAGCCACACAGTATGTTAATTTCTAATGAGTTTATTACTCCAAATGCATTCTAAATGGATTATGAAATTCTCACTTTTAATTTCTACTAATATAAACATCTACAGGTATAATCTATACAAACAAAAGCTTTCCGGCTCCACAATATGTTTAGGTGTGTAAAGATGTCTTTTGAGCCCAGTAAGTTTGAAAACCCCTGCCCTAGAGGTAGGGTTGGCTGGCTCAGCCAGCATGGGACTTTTGATCTTGGGGTGGTGAGTTCCAGCACCACATTGGGCACACAATTTACTAAGAACAAAACAAAGACAAAAAGACACTGCCACAAAAAACACTGACCAATGCTCAATTATGTAAGCCTTGCACTGCAACCCATAACTCCACCAATCTAATTAACATTCATCATCAAATAAAACAAGCTTTGGTGCCAAATCTATCAGACCTTTCTCTGAGGTGGATATTGATACCTTTCTATACATGCTTACATCCTGACATCAGCAAGACCTAGGTTTCACTGTTTATCTTGCCACAGGTTTTAAAGACAGTCCATCACAGCAGTGTAAAACGTCCAATCCCTAACTCACAGCAACCACCAGCTACAGTGAACACCCTACACCCACCACCCAGACTTCCCTACGAACCTTTTGCCACACTTGCTTTATCACATACCCAACCATCTGTGAGTCTTCGTGTGAGCTGAACACACCAGTATGTGCATCACTAGTTTTTTTCCTCTTGAAGCAGAATTTAAATAAAACGAAATGCATAAACGTTAGACATACATTTGGCGAGTTTTCACAAATGCATCGGCCAGTGGCACTCAAACCGGTACCGACATAAAGAGCATTACAATCACCGCAGAGTTCCCTCCAGTCAAGTCAGTCCCTGCCTCCAGCCCCAGAGAGGCCGGCCGCCTTCTGACTTTTCACCCATGGACTACTTTTGCTTGTTCTAGAATTTCATATAAATGAAATTACACAAGGTACTTTTTATCCTTTCGTTGTTGTTAAAGATTTTATTTATTTATTTGACAGACACATCCAGAGAGGGAACACAAACAGGGGGAGTGGGAAAGGGAGAAGCAGTCTCCCAGCGGAGCAGGGAGCCCGATGCGGGGCTCGATGCCAGGATCATGACCCAAGCCAAAGGCAGATGCTTAACGACTGAGCCACCCAGGCATCCCCATAATGTATTTTTTTTTTTAAATTATATTTATTTCAGAGAGAGTGCACTCGCATTGGAGCAACAGGGGACAGGGGGAAGTGGCAGAGTGAGAGTCAGAAGCACACAGACTCCCTGCTGAGCAGGGAGCCCGATGGGGGGCTTGATCCCAAGACCCTGAGATCATGACCTGAGCTGAAGGCAGCCAATTAACAGACTGAGCCACCCAGGTGCCTCCATGATGTACTTTTCTATGCAGCTGCCTTTACTTATTATCATGTTTTTGAAATTCATCTATATCATAGTGTATATCAAGTCCATTCCTTTTTATTGCTGAGTAGTATTCCAGCATATGAATATACCACAGTTTACCCACTTTACTATTAGTGGACTATCACCAGTTTTTTGTTCTTAAAGCTGTCATAAACATTCTTGTCCAGGTCTTTTTCTGGACCTGTACCTTCATCCCTCTTGTGTAAGAACTTAGGAGTGAAATTTCTAGGAGGGAAAAACCTTCTTAATTATGGAAAATTTCAAACATACGCAAGAGGGAGAATAGTATAATGGATTCCCATGGAGGCCAGCTCCCCCTGTACTGATTCAGAAACCCTCTTGTTTCACTTATGCCCTCACCCATTATTTGGAGGTCCTAGATAGCATCATCAGCATTTTTTCTTTAAATACCTCAACATGCAAACAATGTTTTCAAATCTGGTCAGATTATTTATCATGAAATATTCAAGAAACTTTCATCATTGATTTACCTACATGGATTAAGAGTTTAAAGTATCAATGGATAAACTATAATTTTTCTTCTCTTCATATCTTTTAAATGATGCCTTCTCTACCACACCTCCTTAATACCTAGAGAGTCGGGACGCCTGGGTGGCTCAGTTGGTTAAGCAGCTGCCTTCGGCTCAGGTCATGATCCCAGCGTCCTGGGATCAAGTCCCACATTGGGCTCCTTGCTCGGCAAGGAGCCTGCTTCTCCCTCTGCCTCTGCCTACCACTCTGTCTGCCTGTGCTTGCTCTCTCTCTCTCTATAACAAATAAATAAAATCTTTAAAAAAAAAAATACCTAGAGAGTCAATGGTACAAAGATACATTCTGTTCTTACTCTGAAACAACTAGAGCTAAACACAAAGCCTGGTAATTGAGAAATATCACATAAAAATATCAGTATGATCAAGCCAATCTCCCAACTGTTAAGCACCCTGAATTAACTAATCCCACGCTATGGTACCATTTTATAAATGAAACCATACATGAGACTTTAAAAAAAGTCTGGTAACTAGCCCTTTCTAAGAACAAAGATAGTTCTCATTACCTCCAATACTGAACAAAGAGGTAAAATTTGAACCCTTCCAGTCACTAGATTTTTGTTAGCCTTAAAAACCTATCTGTGCTGGAAATAAGAAGAAATGGCCATTCTCCACGACTGCTGCTGACAGTGGAAATGCACACAATCTTCTTAGAGGGCCATGTGGAAAAAAGAAAAGCCCATCTTTTGATCTGGAAATTTCACTTCCAAGAACTTAACCTAAGTAAATCCCAGCATAAAGCATGCAAAAGGATGTTCTTCCCAGTGTTGTTTATAGTGGAGAAAAACTGTTTACAACCTAAATGTTCAACAGAGCATTACTATAATTAAGCAACATCCAAATAAACATACACCAAGGGTTTAAAAGCCTAAAACCACATATGCATATAAAAATAGCATATATGGCAGTTACAAATGAGAGGGGAATACTTGCTGTTCACCAATTTTAACCACCTCTTCCTAATAAATTTCATTATAATTTCAGCTGCATCTTCTTAATCTGTGCCAAGTTTTTCAAAGAGCAAAGCTTAGAGCTTTGGATACACATAATACACATCCTTGAAAATACAGGACTCAGTGATTAAGTTCCAGAAAAGTGAACTCTAGAGTTAAAATAGCACACACAGTACTAACAAAAAAAAAAAAAAATGAAATCTAGACAAAGTGTTCTGACAAGATGCCAGCATGTTAATAAGAACTCAAAGGGAGGGGTGCCTAGGTAGCTCAGTCGGTTAAGGGTCTGCCTTGGGCTCCCCCACCTCTCTCTCCTTCCTGCTCCTGTTCTCTCTCTCACTCTCTAATAAATAAAATCTTAAAAAAGAAGAAGAAGGACCCGAAGGAAGCATTACACAATCCAGTACAACTTTATACTGCTCACTTTATTCATGATCCAGCCCAGAGTCTCTCAAGCTTCACAGACAGGGACACTTTGGGCTAATTCTTTATTGCTGTGGCTTTCCCTGTGCATAAGATGATGCTTAGAGGCATTCAGGCTTCTAACTCATCCTATGTTAGTAGTAGCCCTCCCATTCTTTTTTTCTTTTTTTTATTTGACAGAGATCACAAGTAGGTAGAGAGGCAGGCAGAGAGAGAGAGAGAGGAAGTAGGCTCGCCACTGAGCAGAGAGCCCGATGCGGGGCTCGATCCCAGGACCCTGAGGATCATGACCTGAGCCAAAGGCAGAGGCTTAACCCACTGAGCCACCCAGGCGCCCCAGCCCTCCCATTCTTGACAAGCAAAAAAATGTTTCCAGAACTTCCTAAGTGTCCGCTTAGGGTAAATTCACCCTGGCTGAGAACCACTGATCTAACTTTTACACTTATATGTCTGTATGCACAACATTCCATTCCATCTCACTCTTCAAAAAACAACTCTTGGCTTCAAGGAGCTAATAATCTAAAGGCAAAAGATGCTAGAGTCAAGAAGTTTTAGAATTTTATTGCAATATCCTGTATATAAGGAGGGCTTCAAAATTATAGACTCTGGGAGTTTTGCCCACCACAGACCTATCTTCCCTCCTTCACAACTTACAGACATAATATAATGACTTATATTAAACTGAACAAATTCCTTGAAACAGAGATTCACACTGTAATCTTCAGTCAGCTACCCTGTATTTAGGGCCAAATGGATTTCATTTAATTTCATCTAGTCATACCACTTGGGTTCAAATCCCTGCTCTACCATTTACTAACTCCATGGTGTTGACCAAGTTACTTAAATTCCTTATGCCTCAGATCTCTCAAGTTTAAAACAGAAGTAATACAATCAGCTTAACTTATGGGAACAAGGTGAATATAAAATGCTTAAAATAGTGCTTAGTGTTTATTAAGTGCCCAATAAATATCAGTGATTTGGTATTATTTTAATTAGAAGCCCATTAAGGCAGGCACCACGATCACCAATTTATAGATGAAGAAACAGGCCAAGAGATTAAGAAACTTGCCTGTGGTCACAAAACTGTAAGGATATGGCGCAATGATTCAAAAACAGTCCATATGATTCCAGGGTCCATAATTTTTCCATTATGTCAATAAAGCTACATTAAGATTCATTTAACTATCAAGATTTGTCTTACTTCAAAATAACCAACACAAGACATTTTCAGTAAAGATTAATTTAGAACCCTTAACTAAATCCTAACATATTACTGAATTAAGGTCACACTGCTTTTACACAGGAACACAGACAACGTTCAGTTTTGTTATCCCATGTTAAGTGGTTCTTATTTACATGCACCTTAGTTTCAGACATTACTTATACATTATACCAAAGCAGCTTATTAAAATTAGTCTACTAAAAGCCCATCAACACCCAAGGATGACACGGGGTTGTCTGAGACAGAGGTTATCTTGTATATATTCACTAAGTGTCTTGTTCTTACTCCAAGCTCACTGACTTTATAAATTACAGATTTTGTTCCCAAGTCCCAGAAGGCTCTGGTGAAACTCTGGGTTTCTTTGACTTGTCCTTATCATACACCCAAGTCCTTAATGACTCCTGAACACGCCACACATGCTATGTACACTGGCTGGCTGTCATATAACTAACTTACTAATCTTTCTTGCTTAAACTTTGCTCCTCCCCATAAACCAACAACTGGTGCATCACCTCCTTTTCCTGAGACCATTTCACTATAGTTGTTAGTTTTCCAACATTACATACACTGTCAATGACGTGTTCTTCAACCTGGACTTTTTAAAATTACTTAGAGTTGGGAGAAAGTCAGAACAGGGGTCAAATGGCTAGGACCTGTATGCAGAACTTTCTGGTCCTCCAAAATGAGAATGAAAGGAGACCTAGAAATTTTGCTCAACCCTCTGGCTTCACAACACTGAGATGCAGGTAACTGGGTGAAATCTCTAACCTAAGATAACTCTCGGAGATAAAGAGTTTGGTCTTGGCCGTTTGGGCCCTCTTAATCTCCTTTGCTCTTTTGATTACTCGTTTGGATTTTAACATTTTTTCCCTGCCTCTATAGTTCAGTATCCTCTCTCAGTACAGTGACGATCCGCCACGGTCATTTTGAGTAAATAGTCCAAATAATCCCACTCCCAACCTACTGCTCTATAAAAGAGAAAGAGGCTGAGAATCTCTGCCATTTAGGACCGAAATTTTGCCCATCCTTCAGGTTACTCTTTTACTGGTCTTCTATAATAAGTCAGTTGTACTCACTTTCTCCACACAAGGCTCATCTTCCTGCTCACCAAAGGAAAAAAGAGAAAATCTCATTTTAGCACCCAGGTTCAGAAATCTCACTCTTCTTTCCTCATTATTTTGGTAGACTTTGCATTAAATTACTAACTTACCGATCATCAAACTCTTGCTCACTAGTCTACCACTTCCTCCTCGTCTGTCAGTTAAGGTTTCAAGCAGGGAATTAACACTCAAACCATGATTTCTAGATACTGCAACATGTACACCGTTCAATCATCTTTACCTCCCTCACTGCCAACCAAATGAAGACATCTCACTCTTGACCTTCTCTTATATGGTTCCCACCTCCCTTTCCTGATTCTCCTCCATTAAAGCTCACCCCAAAACCACGCTTTGTGAAGCCTTTCCTGAGGGTTTCAATTTCCTTTGAACTATGTAGCATTTTGTTCATGAGCGCCTTATGAGAGTTATGTATTTGGGATTTTTCACAGGCACTCCGGATTATCAATTATTAGAGGACAAAATCTACGGCTCTTAGTTTTGTTCTTCCCCATACCGCTTAGCAAAGTGCCTTGCACATATACCAAGCTCTCAAATACAGTCGCCAACTTGAAGATAGGTTTTCTCGGATTTCTTTATAGGCTGCACATCAAGTAGCAATTAGTTTCTGAAGCCACAATTGTTAATAAAAATATTTTACTTACACCCTTGGCATCTCTAATCAAACTAAATTCTATTTCACTTGGCAGAAAACAATTGTCCTCATTTCAGGGGTTCTCTCCTATACCTGGCCTCTTTCAAGTCACTTGTCAACTAAACACAACTCTCCTCTACTCGGGCCATCATAAAAACTCAATTTCTAAGAACCACAAAATAAAGATATTCCTTTGGCCCAGAGTTCACTTGCCAGAGAACAGGAAAAGCTCTGTGGTAATTCTGAATGGGGACAAGGTAAGTAATAAAAATGAAGAGAAAAAGACTGAAACACGCTGTGAGAGCCACCAAAGTAGGACAAACAGAGAGAAGCCTCTCCTTAACACAACGGAATCTGTAGGAGTACTCCCTAGCTAAGAGTCAGTGTTGTCAATAACCGATACCGCCATCACTTTCAGGCTGGCAAATTTCTTGAAGACAAGTTGCAGCAATTCAGTTTGAAAAGCTTTTCAAGTGCCTCTTCCATGCCAGCCCGAGTGGAAGCTAAGACCTATAAATATAACATAAAGTACACTCTGTGCATTGCCCCTTTACCTGCTAGCTCCGTTAGCCATAATTTTGACCAGATCACCTATTATTTGTATTAGAAAACGAGGTTAAAGAAATAAAAAAAAAAAAAAAAAAACTTCACGACACATGTTATCTGATGGGGCAAGACAGAGAGGGCTGGGAAGGAAAGAGGCATTTTCTCTTCTATTGCTTCCTGAATAGTCCACCAATCTAGCACGCTTGTCTTTCAAAGCCCACCTAAAATACCAAGAATCAGTAGGCCTTTTGTAAAAATGATACTTAAAAAAAAAGACAAACAAAAAAACCACTCCAGGATATAATGCTGGCATTTAAAATTTAAAAACTTATGTTACTGACCAAAAGCTCCAATGCCATGACAAAGCTAAAAATATTCTCTCCCACTAGTAAGAGTGAATCAGAGCGGTCACCTACTCCACCCAATAGCCGCCCTTGCTAAGACTGGACAGTTCAAAACCTGGAAAGCTTTCCCTGCCTGCTCCACACCAGAAATGAATTGATTCGACACATTAAGTGTTTAAGTGTAACTGAGTAATAGCAGGACAATGTTACCAAATACTGAAATTTATCAGGACATTTTGTCCTTTGGATTTATCTGTACCTTCTTCACAGTTACCGAACTTTCCCCACCCCCCCTCCACTCCTCCTAGCACAGAAAAGCTCAACAGATAACTGTTACTTGAAAAATGAAGTATCTGTTCAGATTTGCGAGGTAAATTTCCATTACTAGGTTTGGGACGAAAACCTACTACACACCTTCTTTCAAACGGGCTGGAGCCTGGAAGTTGATTCCGCTCATTTAAAGAAGGGTTCCCAGATCGCCTCAGTACGCTTAAGAAAATGATTTTCAGTCTTGCACAAACCTACTTGGATGTTTCCGAGTTACGGAGTTTGGGAGCAACCCAGCATGTGGGCAAAGACCTGCTCGCCTCTGGAAAAGCAGCTGAGTGTTAAGAACTGAAACAACACATCCGCGAGGGCCAAGGCTAACCTTGTCAAATCCTCCACAGGTCGGCAGACCACCAGGCAGCCCCGGCGCACGTCTCTCCCCCATTCCCACGAAATTCTCAGTGAAAGGCTTCACACACAAAAGGGCCCTGGCGCCCCAGCCGCACAATCCCCGGGCTCCCGCCGCCCCGTCTCTCCCCAGCCCGGGCGAGTGCAGCGGACTCACCAGCACCGTGGTGCAGATGGACCTCAGCTCGGACTCCACTTTCTCCCGATAGTCCTTAATCAGCTGCAACTTCTTGTCCGAGGTGTCGGTTTTCTGCTCGATGCTCGAGATGACCCTCCAGGCGGACCTGCGGCCGCCGACCACGTTCTTGTAGGCCACCGAGAGCAGGTTGCGCTCCTCGTTGGACAGCTCGGCGCCCTGCTCGGTCACGGCCTTCATGCAGGTGGCCATGTCGTCGTAGCGCTCGGCCTGTTCGGCCAGCTTCGCCTTCTGGATCAGCTCCGTCTTCTCCATGGGGACGCGGAGAGGAGAGCGAGGGCGAGCACGACCCGGATCGGGAGGAGGCGTGCGGACGGCCTGCGGGCGCGCGGGGGCGCAGACAGAAAGGCGGGGGCGGCGCCGTCAGACAATGCGCCCGCCGCCCCGGGCCGCCCGCCGCCCGCCCGCCGCCCCTTTTGTCCGTCCCCGCACGCGCCGCCCAGTTGAATTTCCCTCCCCCGCCCACGCTCCCCGCCGGCGCCCGGGAGGCCGAGGGGCGCCCCGCGGAGGCGGCCCGCGGCGAGGGGAGGAGGAAGGGCCGCTCCCGCGCCCGCCCGGCCCAAGATGGAAGCGGCCGTTGGCCCACACCTTGCCGCCAGAGCCGTCCCTGAGGAGCGCGGCGTCGAGGCCGGCCGCTCCCGGGGGCCGGCCTCCCGCCCTGCCCTCAGGCCCGGCCAGGCCCAGGAAGGGCCCGAGGCGACGGCGGCGCTCACCTTCACGTCTCCGCGGCCGCGGCGCGAGTCCCACCACTTTGATCTGCTTTTGGCTTTAGCCGAGGACCCTCCCGTCTCAGCCTACCCCGGAGCCGAGGGGCGGGCAGCCGCGCCGCGGCCCTCGCTCCTGCCGCCCAATGACGCGCCGAGCTGCTCCCGAGAGTCCCGCCTCCAGCCCCGCGGCTGGCCAATGAAGACTGAGCGCGCGGAAGGGGGCAAAGAGGGCGGGGCGGGAGGGGAAGCGGAGGCTCGGAGGGTGGGTCGGCTCGGGCAAGTTCGGTTGGCCGGCAGGCTGCGGCTTCGGCCACGGGGTTTCCTCCAATTAGATCCAGGGTAAAAGGACGTCACTGTTGCCATGGCGATGCTGTTACCAACTCCCCTCATCCTCCCCGCCACCCCCCAGCCCTTGTGGGTGCGGCACGGGAGCGGGCGGCTCGGCCCACCTCTCCGGCGGTGGCGGCGTCCCCTGCTGCGGCACCGCTGCGGATGGTGCGTTGCATCTGGTGGGCTCACGCCGCTGCGGCTCCCCTCGGCTCCGCTGAGGAGGGCCCGGGATGGTGACAGAAGCGGCTGTGGGTCGCACGAGCTCCGTTCTTTCCTCCACCTTCCCGTTCGTGACAAAGGTCTGGAGCTCCATACCCTGAACCCAGCTTGAATGACGTTGCGATTGGAGCTCCGAATTACAAATAATCCCATCCGCATTAAAGACCCTGGAGAAAGTCGCTTAAGAACGACTCTTTAGGATCAGCTCGAGTTTTCAGACGGGCACCTAAAGCCAAAAATTCCCTTGTAAAATTCCCAAGAAACTCCAAGCAGGTGTCTCCCGCAATGGCCGGGTATTCTGATTTTATTCTGACACTCCGGATAATCCGGAGTAAAGCACGCATTAAACACCCCTGCCTGCCCAAAGCAGCTGTTCTTATATCTCTGTCTAGTCTTTCCAGGTTATTGTCTAAATACATATTTTTTTCACATCGTTTCATGTGTAAGTGGGTTTTATTTTCTGATGTTATTTTTGAGAGGACTCTTGAAAACCTAGACTTCTAGATGCTCACTTTGGACTTCTCCTAGACTTTCTTCTGTTCAGACCTTCTGAAGTGAGAAAGTTTGCCCCAGATGCCTTTCATTCGGGGTCATCACTAGCACTTTCTTTTCTCTTACACTAGGCACAGCCCTCCTGGGCCTGACAAATCAGGTGTCCCGGAAGAGGCCTCTGTGCCATCTTACGATGAAAATTGCCATCTGGGCTCACACTGCTGTGATTCCAGTTCCAGCAAGTCCAAGGGAGTGGATCTTTGAAAGCCAAAGAATACCACAGCAGAGAAAGAATTTCAGATCCAATGGTGGGGGGACGGCTGGAGCAGATCTGGAGAATCTCTAGAATGGGTGATCCGAGAGTTCACACAGATGGCAGGAGAAGGTACAGACTCTCCAGAAATGTAAACTCCCTCCTCCGTGCCCCTCCCTGTCCTAACTTGTAAAGGTTGCTTTGTGCTTTGATGGACAGGAGAGGCCTGGGTTGGGAAGGGCCTGTGGCAACGCAAAAATGCCTCACTATGTCCTAGCGTTCTAACGTAGGGCCCTGCTGTTATTTCTGGAATCCCTGGGGCCGAGCTGCAGACACACAGTGTTTATGGCCATGTGGGCCGGGATGAAGCCGGACACCAAGAAATCCCAATAGAAAGAATTTGTATGTGGAAGGTAAGATAAAATGCTTTCTGTATAACCAGTGAACTTCAAGCTTAGAAATTAGAAACAGCCCAAGCAAGGGGACATACCGGTGGAGGTAGACAGGGGACAGAGACCCTTGAAGGCGATCGTCAGGAGACGGCCCTCTGTGGTAGGCAGGGAGGGAAGGGGCAAGCACATTGATTCTTTGCCGGAAAGTCTGGGCTGTGCTGCCATCTCCCTGGGTGACCTTGGGCAAGTTTTTGCTGCTCAGTAACTCAGTCTCTAAAATGTCTGCTTTCATTCAATCATCAAATGTTCATGGAGTACCGACTCATACAGTTACAATCATCTGCAATCATGGGTGAAACCCGCTTCAACATAAAGGCACACTGTGAAATTACAAAGTATTTTATGGGGGTCTCGAGGGACACGGGCATATCTGAACACCTCTACACCGACAGAACTTGGGGAGAGAAAATTAAAGCCCTGGGCACTTCAGGTTCCCCAACACATAAAAAGCTAACACTTACTGAGTGAATACATGCGTCAAACACCATTTTAAGTCTTTTGTATTAACCCATTTAATCTGCTTAATGCCACTGTGAAGTCCTCACTGTTATGATCATCCCCTCTGTCTCACAGATAAGGAATCTGAAGCAGAGAGATTAAGTATTATGTGCAGAACTCGTAGCTGGATGTGGACCTTTGCAGGTGGTCTGGGCACCCAAGCCCATCTCTGCTTCCAGTCTGCCAGATCTTTGCTCAGTGCTATAGGGACTCGAGGAAAGATCAGACCAGTCTCTGTCCTCCAGGAGTTTCATCTCCTGTAAAGATAAAATACGTTAAACCTTCCCATCTAACGTGCTGGCAAGCACTCTAGGGAACAGACAGCTTGCAAAGAAAGTACTGACAAGTTACTACTTATTTGTTTGATGTTCTTGTTATTTTCACTAAATTCCTTGGTGAGAAGAAGCTGCTGGAACCAGAGGAAGCACACTGAATCTGAAGCCTGAAGATCTGACATTCCAGCCCTGCTCTTTATTTCCAGTTTGACCTTGGACGCCGTGATCCCCTCCAGACTTCAGTTTCCTAACCTGAGAAAATCATCGTGCATCACAGGATTGTTGTAGAGCTACCACATAGGAAGATGTTGGGCGTATTGCAAATGTTCAGTAAATGCTAGTTTTCTTCCTTTTTCCCTCTGTTTGGGGATGGGACCCAGAGGAGGGAGGGAGGTGCCTGTCTGCAGCAAGGAGCCTTATCTCTTGAATCACTGCCTAATTAGTGGAGTTAATGGCCTGCAGAATGGCCACTGTTGGTATACATTTCAGAATGAATGAGTCCTCCCAGTTGAGTTTACTCGTAAATAGTTTCAGTGGCTTATTTGCACAGAGCAGTGGGTCATTTCAGAGGAACTTCTTCTCTCCCGCCATATGGCAGATACTTTACTGACAAACATTTGAGTAGGACTCTTCATCCGAATCCCTGTGTAATCATCATCAATACTTCTGTTTAGTGGCTCATTGAAGAGCTGCCCCCTCTGTTCACTCTACCTGGAGGCACTAAATGAGATCCACATAGAGCCCAGACAGGTAGAGAAATCAAGGGAGCTTGGTCAGGGAAGTCTTCTGGACTTTCCCTGGCTTAAGGCCAGGTCAGGCCTATAGGACTTAGTTTTCCATCAGGGCTGCCATGGGAGAATTTTATTCTTGCCATCTCTAGGCATTCCTCTGTGCCTGTGGTTAACCCCATTTCTGGCATCTTCTGGAAACATGTAAGTCTCCAAATGATGTTTCTTCTGTCATGACTTGAGTTTTAAGAGGAGAGTCAGCTCTTCCATTTGAAGAACAAAACTTAAAAAAAAAAAAAAATGAAGAACAAAACTTCACTGGTAGAATGTCAGGCATCCTGAAGTAGCTTTTGGTCAGCTGGCCTCTTGGGGGAGGGTTCCAATACTCTGCCATTTCCCCAGCATTTCCTACGTGCCAGGCAACAGAGTATTTTTTTTTTTTTAAGATTTTATTTATTTATGTCAGAGAGAGAGAGAGAGAGAGAGCGAGCACAGGCAGACAGAGTGGTAGGCAGAGGCAGAAGGAGAAGCAGGTTCCCTGCTGAGCAAGGAGCCCGATGTGGGACTCCATCCCAGGCTGCTGGGATCATGACCTGAGCCGAAGGCAGCCGCTTAACCAACTGAGCCACCCAGGTGTCCCCAGAGTATTTTTTAAAATGTTTGATCGCTTTTGAAATTATGATAGTGATGACGATGTTGACTGAAAATGAAGTAACATTCATTCTACCAAAAAAGGAAACACTACATAAATGTTCAAGGGAGATTATAAAGATCTTGAGAGCCTGACTCTGAGAGGAGACCGCTGCTAGCGTTTTGGTGATCACCTTCTAGAAAGCTCTCTTTTGGTGTGGATACATGTATGTGGTTTTACATTTACAAGGTCACATTCTTCACTTTGTTCAGTGTGATGGCTAATTTCATGGCTCAACATTAAATGTTGAGCCATGGGGTACCCGGGTATTTGATCAAACATTATTCTGTGACAGTGTTTTGGGGAGAGATTAACACTTAAGTTGGTGGGCTTTGAGTAAGCAGATTGTGCTCTGTGTAGTGTGGGTCGGCCACATCCAATCAGTCGAAGGCCTGAAAACAACAGAAGTGTAGTTTCCCTTGAGCAAGAGAGACTTCTCCAGCAGATGGTCTTTGAACTTCATCTGAAATATCAGCTCTTCTTCAGTTTAGAGCAGATAGCCTTCAGACTCAAACAGAAACATTGGTTCTCCTGGGTCTCCAGCCCATAGGCCCACCCTGCAGATTTTGGATTTGCTGATTCCTTGCAATAACTATCTTTCTGCATATATACACATCCTATCGGTTTTCTTTCTCTGGAGAACCTTGACTAATACAACCAGTGACTTTCTTTTTTTACCCAACAGATGATATGATATTTTTAAATACCTTTAAGCATATGTCTATGACATATCGATCTCTCTCAGTAAGACTATGAGCTTCCTGAGGGTAAGAGTTTTCCTTCCCTGCTTCCTTCCCTTCTTTCTTCCTTCCTTTCATTTTTAAAGTGTATTTATTTATTTTAGAGAGAGAGAGAATGCCTAAACAGGGGAGGGGCGGAGGGAGACGGCGAGAGAGAATACTAAAGCAGACTTCTTGCTGAGAGCAGAGCCCAACCTGGGGCTTGGTCCCAGGACCCTGAGATCATGACCTGAGGCGAAATCCAGAGTCAGATACCCAACCGACTGAACCACCCAGGCACCCCACTTTTTTTATTCTTAATATAAGCTCTACACCCAATGTAGGGCTTGAACTCATGACCCCAAGATCAAGAGTTGTATGCTCTACCAACTCAGCCAGCCAGCTAGATGCCCCAAGAACTTTCTTCTTCTTCTTTTTTAAAGATTTAATTTATTTATTTGACAGAGAAAGATAGCGAGAGAGGGAACACAAGCATGGGGAGTGGGAGAGGAAGAAGGAGGCTTCCTGCTGAGCGGGGAGTCCCATGTGGGACTTGATCCCAGGCCCCTGGGATCATGACCTGAGCCAAAGGCAGATGCTTAAGGACTGAACCATCCAGGCGCCCCTAGAGTTCTTTTTTGATCTTGTATGTCTACTGCCCTCTCAACAAAAGGTAGATATTATAATCCCCACTGTGTGGTTGAATAAATTGATGCCCAGGGAGGCTACATTACCTGTCCAATTGGTAAGCAGGATAGTTAAGATTCAAAAACAGGCCTGTCTGATTTCCATCTTCTTCCACCACAATAAACAAGACTCTGAGCCACCTGTGATGGAAGACAGAAGCTCCAATGTTTGCAGCCCAGGAATAATGTTTAGTTATTTGAGGCTGGTGGGTGGAAGTCTCTGTTTTTACAATCAACACATCTGCAGGGAAGGGGCACCTTCTCGGTCCTTGTCTGTTCCCTTTAACTAATTACACGTCCATCTCTCCGTTTGGCCTATGGCCTTCCATTGGGCAGGCCCTCCTCTACCTTCCATGTCCCTGGTGTCTGACCGACCCATAGAAGGCATTTAGCAAAGTTTTGTGAGTGAATCAAGGCCATCAACTGGGCATTTCCAAAAACAGCCATTGTTTGCACCCAACCATATATGAAATCACTAGAATGGTAGGAAATTCACAAAGGCGGTAAACACAGGATTGCCTGTACTCTGAAGAGCACATGAAGAGATTTGAAGTTAGGATGGAAGGTCACCGAGCAGTCAGAAATCCTTCCTTAACTTCCTGCACGAACCCGCTTACACCCTGCACTCCTAACTCAGGATCAATTTCTTGCTAGGTCATTCAGCAAAGTACTGAAGGGGCTACCACACGCCGGACACTGTCCTAGGGGCTGGGATTCCCCAAATGATTAAGACGCAGCCTGTGCCTACGAGGACCTTGGAGGAGAGCCCAAATGCGGATGCCAAACCTGGAGCTCAGGGAGGAGCTGGGAGGCTCTCCCTCCCTTTGTGGTTCTCATGTGCTTGCCTACCTGGTTTCAAGCCTGCAGGGTCTAGAGGTGGCTGTTTAGAAGGCAGAAGTAGAACTATGCCTGGGAGTCCCTCCAAATTCATTCGACCTTCTCACCTGATGATTCAGAGTGGAGTGACAGCTGAGGCCTTAGAAGGCCTGTCCCCAGGGGCTGACTCAGGATCCCCTCTATGCAAGGCAATCACTTGTCAGGGTGGAGACATCAAACCCACAAAAAGCACATGAAAAAGCTCAAGAGGTTGGTGCCCATTAGTCGAAGGGCACAGGGCAAAGGTATCTTGGACAGGGCCGAGGGGTATAGGCAGCCTTCGTCATCACACAAAAATGTTCATGATGTTCTCGTGTTGTTGTTGTTGAAGAAGCCCGTTATGTACGCTCTCTCTATATCTATGTATTTAAGTTTTGGTGCACAAAGCAACAAATCTTCACCGTCTCCCAAATTATGACTCACCAGCAGACAATTCTGGACAGCTGAACGGTGGAACCAGCACAGAACAGTTCGAGAACAATGCACACAGGCGTCGATCGTGTGGCTCTCCCAGTAAGTGCTGTGCGAGTCGAGAGAAGGGAGCCTCGAGCGTGGGCTGGAGAGATTGCGGCGGCAGATGTCGGGCATCAGAAAGCTTGGGGAGAAAAGGGGTCCCGGTAGGGAAAAGGAAGAGCCACCGAGAGGAGGCAGGTCTGCGTTTCCCACCTGTCCACTGCCCCAGTGGACGCCTCTGGGGGGGCGGAAAGGCTGCCCTTGCTCCTCCTCGCGTGGGAGTCAGCTTTGGACAGCGCCGGCCCCAAGAAGGTAGCTCTGGACAACGTGTCGGAACGCAGGCCGGCCCGCAGAGCTCCGTCTCCAGAGCTGGAATCTCTTCTGCCTCTTTACCTCCTTGGGCCATAACCAGCTCAGCCACAAAGATAGCTTAACAAGTGTAGGCCACACTGGGGAGGCGGGGACCCTAACTTCCTGGCCCCTTCCCAGGGAGGATCTTGTAAAAAATGTGAGTCAGACCCTTGCCTTACTTTCCTCCTGAAAGTCCTTCAGCGGCACTTGGCCGCAGCTCCTAGGTGGACCCGAAGCCAGACAGCCTGGGGTTGAGTCCTGACTCCCCTACTCACTAGATACGTGATTTTTGGGCAAGGTCCCCGAAGGAGTCCGTGCCTCAGCTTCCTCATCTGTGAAATGGGGATGATGACAACACTAATGCCTCTTCAAATGGGCCAATAGGAGGACTTGATGAGTTCATATCGATCAAGCGCTTCAAACAGTGCCATTTACGTGCTCCTGAGATGAACAGAGTCAACTCAGAATCCTTCTGGGGACTCACGAGCCCCCAGGGATCTCCCGGAAACCCCTCTCCTTATCTCTTGGCTTTCCCCTCTTTCTCCTGGGCCTCTGCTCCCTCCCAGCTTTGCCCCTGCTATCCCCTCTTTTCTACATCTTCACCTTCCCATTTCCAGAGTCTCAGCAGAAATGACCCTCCTCTCCCCTCCCAGCTGGGTGAACTCCCTGAGCGTGAAGCCCACAACATCCCTTCTCCTGGTCCGACCCCCGGACAGGCCGAGGCACCAGGAAGGCAGGATTACGCCTCCGTGCTTTGCTTGGGTAGCCCCAGTGCTGGCCCAGCGCTCGGGAGAGCACTCGGTGGATCCACTGGGCGCCGAGACATGGACGGCCAAGGGGACAATGTACAAATGATGGACGGTGGGAGGAGTCAAGGCCACAGCACAGGGTGAGCTGAGGCTGCTGGCCTAGAAGGCTTCGAGGCTGGCCTGGGTCCAGCCCCCAGCCGGAGACACCCATGACTCCTGCTCCCCCTAGGGCGCTCCTTCCCCGCAGTCCCTTCCAGCTCTATAAATTGACTCCCAACTGCCCCGGCCTGGCCCATGAAGAAAACCCAGGCAAGCAGCCTCTGGCAGAACAAGGAATTCTTCTGAATGTAATAACTCCCTGATTAATTTGGACAGTTTCTCTTCTGGATTTCCTGAAAGCATAGCCCAGGTAAGAAATTTGTTTCCATACATGGAAACGAAACACAGGAAAGCGTGTTCCATCAAAAGCAGTCCCTGGAAGAAAGGAGCCCACACCACCCCGCTCCGCTCTGAACATGCCACGAGGTGCCCGGGGACCGCAATCGCTCTAATCAATGCTAACGGACGAAGGATGCCCAGGCCCTCCCCCTGCTCCTGGTCCTGAAGCTCAGAGAACGGCCAGCCAGCCCCAGTGTGCTCAGTGTTGTGACAGCTGCCCCACAGCCTCTGGAAATAAAGGGGGAAAGGCAGCAACTTGTCGTTTCTTGACCCAATGGATTTAGAACACGAGACCAAAATAAGAGAGATTTTAAAAAACCCCAGCCTCCAGCAAGTTGGTGAAATGAGACTTTGCTCACCAGCGGCAGGCAAAAGGCTTTGGGTAGGGGCTTTGATGGAAGGTTCTGCTGCCTGTGTTGGGGGATTGGGAGGCCTCCTGCTGATGTTCAGGCTGGCCCAGACCAGAGCCTCAGAGGGTCCAAAGGACCCTTAAAGCCTCAATGAGAAAAGCATCTGTAGCCACATGAGCTAGGAGGTGCTCAGAAAATGCAGGTTTCCCTTCCCCTTCCGGAAGACCTGGGACCCAGCTTGAACAAGGCTAATTATTACATCAGAGGCCTTAGCTGCAAGTCATAGAAACTGACTCTTGTCGACTTACATAAGAGACCATTACTTCTTACTGATCACGAGAAAGGCTGGCAAACCAGGGGTCTAAGATGGCTGGGCACTGGGGCGGGCACATAGCTGGAACCACAGCCCAAATCACATTGCAGACCCTGCTCAGAGATCCCTGCTGTTCCAAACACGGGACCCCAGACACTCGTCCCTGCTGCTGGAACAAGACATGGGCATAAGACATTGGGCCTTAGTCCCTGCATTGGCTCCATCCTCGTTTGAAATCCAAGGCAGCCTCGCTGCTGCCCCCAGAAGGGATTGTTCGCCACCATCCCCATTTCTTTGGGTCATTCATTCTAGAATCAAAATCCTGGGCAGGGTGTCTGGCCAAGCCAGAGTCACGCACCACAACTCTGTGTAAGACAGAAGTGGGGAAGTAGGTGTCAGGTATATAGACCTTCCAGGGAGGAAAATGGGCTTTGCCTCCCACTAAAACTCATAAAGTGAGGAATTCCTCAAATAGTAGAAGGGGTTTCAAATGCCAGGCAGCCTGGAAATGGCCCATGTCCTTTGCAGTTATACTGGGCGAAAGCCTGGGGGCACATGAAAGTTGGAGTCTGGGGAGACTTAGCTTGGATCCCATCTTTCTCCAGAAGAAGGAGATGGGGCTTTGCTGTCATTGACATCTCTACCTGGAAGGCTTGTCCCCACTTAAACTTGACCTCCTCCCGGATCCACAAAGATCTCTCTCTCTCTTGGAAGATGCTATTCCACATTTAGATTGCATCATACTTTTAAGAAATGAATCACTTCATTTATGTATGTCTTGCAAAGCTCCCCCAGGATGGAGACAAAAATCTTATTCATGAAACAGTTAACAAACATTTATTGAGTGTCTGCTAGGCCTTGGGGAGCCTGAGGGGACAAAGGCAGGGCCTGTGCCTGAGAGAAGAAGGTCATATCTGTGCCAGGTGTGTCGAGGTGGGAAGGCTTCCCAGAGGAGGTGACCTGGTTTAAATGAGTCTTGAAGAGTAAGATGATCTTGATCATTGGAGGCAGACGGAGAAGTACACTTTAAAGAAAAGGAAAGCATAGGCAGAGGCAAGGAGTAATGAGAAAGCACTGTGTGTCTGGGTAATAGAATGGGTGGGACCTGGTGTGAGGGTGTGGCCCCCTGCAAGGAAGTGGGAGATTGGGTTGCTAATGAAGGGTGGGGCCACATTCTGAGGAGCCTTGCCTGTCTTTCAGAAGAATGGGTGTTGCACCCGCAGACCACTAGGAATCACCGGATTCTCTTTATTTTCTTTCTTTCTTTCTTTATTAAAATTCTTAAGAAGCTCTATGCCCAATGCAGGGCTTCAATTTATGACGCCAAGATCAAGAGTCACATGCTCTACCGACTGAGCCAACCAGGCATCCCTATTTTTATTTATTTATTTTTATTGTGGTAAAATATATAGAACCTAAGATTAACCATTTTAACCATTTTTAAGTGTATCATTTGATGGCAGACACGTTGGGTGGTTAAATATTTTGGCGATCACCCCTGGACCGTGGGCTTGGAGCCGATCTCTAGGGAGCCACGCCCATGAGCATTTCAGGAGAGGGATGGTAGTTGCTGCGAGGGACTTGTACCTCGTGGTACCTGGTAGACAGCAGGTGGACAGCAGGGAGCTTGTGTGCTGACACTTACTCGGCTGGCATCCTTGAGAAGTGATGGCACTGCAGAAAAGTGATTAGAGGGAGAGACCAGAGAAAGGACAGGATGAGGACCCTCCCCAGCTGAAACCTCTCTGAGATTTCACACACAGGATACAGGATACATCCGAACCTCTATGTGAGGCACCCAGCCCCACTCTTGGTTCTTGCCTCCCTCCCCGCCCTCCTCCTGCTCCTGGCCTCCCTCCTGCCCGCCTCCCTCCCTGCACTTGTCCCTTTCCTCCACTTCCAGGGTCCTGCCGCCTTTGTGACCATTGAGGATCCATTCATCCTCTAAAGCCGATGTTCTCCTCTTTCAAACTTACCTGGACTCTTCTCCAAACTACCCTGAGCCCAGGGCCACCACGCACCTGTTGCTATCTCTGCAAGGTTCAGGAAGACACAGCCCGCGAAGAGACCCTGCCGATGCAGCCCCGACTGGTCTACCCATGTGCAGGTCATCTGGGAGGCCATTCCCCCATCCCCCCCAGCCTCGGCCTGGTAGAACACAGCGGCCCTGTTGATCGATCACCCCGCACGGCATGCTTGCGCCCTGGAAGCCATGGGCATTGCATTTCCCGCCCTCTGTTGCAGTTGTGGTTTCCTTTTGTGGCCTCTCCAAAACCGGGGACTACAGCATCTGTTTCTGGGTCCCGGGCACCTAGCTGAGAGATGGGGCCACTTGGCAGCTTGTTCACAAAAGTTTGCCTCAAGGAGAAAGAGAACTACAGGGACAGGGCAAGGGGTGGGTGGAAAGATTCTATACCCCAAGTCCCCCAGTGCTCTGGGGGCCGTGCTCCTCTTACAGACAGCGGCAGCCTCGGAGGGAGAAGAGAAGCAGTGGGCACAGCCGAAGACTGGAGGGTAGTCTCAGAGCTTCCTGGTCGCTAGGAGGGCTCCTCACCCGGCCTCCACCTGCCCAGCCCCACGTGCTCGGCTGTGTTTAGGGCCGGGGAGAACATCACTAAGTACAGGCTCACGTCTCATGGGGTGTGTTTGGAGACAGGGGGCCCTTCAGGGAACCTGTCTCAGGGTTTCAGGACAAGGAAGGGACCTCCCCAGACAGGGTATCTGTCACACCGTCAAGTCTCTTGAGAGAAACAGGCACCAAGGGCCTGTCAGAGTGGTGCCCACTTTCCTGAGCCCTGTCCCAGCGGGGGCCACAGAGGAGAACAGGGACCCTGTGCCTCTGAGGAGTTCTCAGGTCTGTGGAGGGTAGAGGTAAACCTTGCTACAGTACAATACAGGGTGTACGGGAGGAAAAAGCTTGCCCCAGGTGCTGCGGTAGCCCCAAGAAAGAGGAAGAGATGAATGCCATCTAGGAAAGGAAACCCCCACGCAATATGGAGGGGAGGAGGAGGGAAGGACTTCCTAGAGGAAATGACATCTAACTTGGGTTTTAAAGAATGAATAAATACAGCCCAGCCAGTGGAGGGGGGAAGAAAATTCCAGGCTGGGGGAACAGCATATGCAAAGTCACAGAATCATATGTGACAACAAAATGGGCCCGGGAAAGCATGAGCAGGTGGGGGCCTCACGTACGGGGCAGGGAGATGAGGAGCAGGACTGGAGGCGAGGCGGGAGGGAGAGCCACACAGACTGTATGTAAGCAGAGTTCATGTTTGCAGAGAGATCTGAGAGTTACACGCCGCACTCACTCAGTTCGCTGTCATTTACTGAGCTCCTGTATGCCAGCTGCTTGTCTTCTGACCTTCTCCTCTGTCCTCACTGACCTCCGTTGCTAATTCCTGGGGATGTCTGCGACTCCACATAGTCTAGCCCCCTTCTACAGATGAGGAAACTGAGCTCCAACTAGGGAGTGTGACATCTGAGAGCTCCCAGTGGCTTAGTGGCAGAACGCAGACCAGTAGCTGTATCTCCAGATTTCCCAGCGCCTTATCGTTGGTGGGCAAAGCAAGCCCCTCAGAGCTGAAACTGCTTCTTATTTCTTTAGGAATCAAACTGGGCAGTGAAATGATATTCAGGGCAAAGAAATCCAGACTCTCATTTGAGGTTCAGGAATCTGAAGTTCATGACTTGTTGAACAGACGTCCATTCCGTAAGCATCTTTCTGACTTTGAAAGACCACGTGCTTGCAAGCGCCGAGGCCTCCTTCCAGATTCCCTTAGAAGCCCACTTTGGAGGCTGCCCTGTCTGTTGGCCTGTTGCTGGCCTGCACGCGGTCCCCTTGCACGGAGTGGGGCCTCTCCCTGGTCCCCCGCTGATGTCATGACCTGTGAGTGTGCTCTCAGGCTCCTGCCAACTCTTTCCCAAAGTCGCCCTCCCATGCCATCCTCCCCATCGGCATTCTCCGCTGACAGCAGCCTGGCTGGTTTGCGGAGACAGCAAATACTGGAAGATTCGAAGCGGTGCGCTCCTGGTTTTTCTGGAAGGCGCCGGGCCCTGCAACCAAGTCGGGTTTGCAGGGACAGAAGTAAGGGGGAGGCAGGGGCTGGCGCTTGGGCTGAGGACCTGCAAAGGTGTTGCCTGGGGGAGCGGTCTCTGGCTGAGAGCTTCATTCCTTAGATTCTCCTGGGATGCTTTAATACCATTCCTCCCTGCAGCCCAGGTGTGGGACTGCAAGTTGTGCCCCTGGTTCCTTCCTCTGGGCCCCCACCCCATCTCAGGGGCCATCTCCTGACCTGGTAGGCAGAAGGAAGCACCTCTGCCCAGCCAGTGCGGGATGCTTGGGACCGGTTGTGGGTGTGCACCCTGAGACGTCTCGGTTGTGCGCGGTGGTGGGCGATGCCCTGGTTTGGGGTCAGATAGACAAAGGGCATATCTCACCTCTACTTGCTGTGTGACTGTGAAAGTTTACCTGTCTTTTCTGGGCCTTTATTTTTGAAATAGGTGTAGACCAGCACTGTCTGCTTATGGTAACCATGAACCGCAAGTGGCTACTCAACCCTTGAGTGTGGCTAGTCCTCACTGGGAGCTGGAAGTCAAAGGCGCACTCGATTCCCTCCCCTGCTGGCTCCAACGGGGACTAGAGACACGGCTGGATGGGCTGTCCGTGGCATGCCACAGAGAGGGCATGCCATCTTCCCACACCTGACCCGGGCCCCTGCACCCCATGCTGGGGGAGCGTTGGGGGTGGACTTTAGATCCAGCAGGATTTTCTGGCGTTGGCTTTGCCACTAAGGTCTGGGTGACTTGAGACAGCTATTCCTTTTTTCCAAATCTAAACTTCTTTGTCTCTTGAATGGCCAGGCCCCTGGTACTGAGTCATTCCCCAGGTGCTATTTGATTTTTAGGTTTTTGTTTGTTTGTTTTGCTTTTCCACTAGATGCTCCTTGGCTTGTAGGTGCATCATTTGGTGGAAATGATCCTCTCCCTCTGTGTCTTTGTCTTCACGTGGCATTTTCCTTTCTTACCAGGACTCTAGCCCTATTGCATTAAGGGGCTTTTCTACTCCAGTATGACCCCGCTTTAATTAGTTATATCTGCAGAGACCCTATTTCCAAAGAAGGTCACATTCTGAGGTACTGGGTCAGGGTTTCAATATCTCCTTCTCGGGGATATAATTCCACATGTTGTACCTCAGGAGGAGCTGAAATCAAGGTCTCTTGCCTTCTCCTCAATCTCACTGCTCTCTGCTACTGGAAGCCACAGCTTTCTCACCTGTCAGCTACTCATTCTGGGTTCTGGTAATTACTTTTCCCCTTCGCCCTAGAACTGCATCCCTATCTTGTTGATTTCCCTAAATGTTTGTCCACCTCTTTGTAAATAGCTCTTGATTAAACTCTCCCCAGTTTCCCAATTTGTGCATCTGTTTCTTGATGTGCCTTACTGCCCATTTACCTTTCCACCCACCCATCCGCCAGTCAGCCATCCATCCATCCATCCATGCACCTGTCCACCCACCATCCACCTCTCTGTCCATCCATCCATCCAT
>ML110948.1:21362-49187 GCA_003697995.1 Taxidea taxus jeffersonii | reverse complement strand
ATTAAGATGATCATATAATTTTCCCCTTTCTTATATTAATGTAATATATATTACACTGGATGGTTTTCCTATATTGAAATACTTTTGCATTCCTGGGATAAATCCCACTTTGTCTTTTTCAATGTGCTTTTGGATTCAGTTCATTAGTCAGCATATTTGGGGAACTATATTTTATTTTGGTGTCTATATTCATAAGAATGATTGGTCTGCAGTTTCTATTTTGTTAATATCTTTGGCTTTGCTATTAGAATAATGTTGACTTCACAGAACAAGTTAGAAAGTATTCCTTTTTTTAAATTTAATTTCTTTTCAGTGTAACAAAATTCATTGTTTATGCACCACATCCAGTGCTCCATGCAGTACGTACCCTCCATAATACCCACCACCAGGCTCCCCCAACCTCCCACCCCCTGCCCCTTCAAAACCCTCAGATTGTTTTTCAGGGTCCATAGTCTCTCATGGTTCATCTCCTCCTCCAATTTCCCTCAATTCCCTTCTCCTCTCCATCTCCCCATGTCCTCTGTGTTATTTCTTATGCTCCACAAATAAGTGAAACTATATGATAATTGACTCTCTCTGCTTGACTTATTTCACTCAGCATAATCTCTTCCAGTCTCGTCCATGTTGATACAAAAGTTGGGTATTCATCCTTTCTGATGGAGGCATTATACTCCATAGTATATATGGGCCACATCTTCCTTATTCATTCGTCTGCTGAAGGGCATCTTGGTTCTTTCCACAGTTTGGCAACCATGGCCATTGCTGCTATGAACATTGGGGTACAGATGGCCCTTCTTTTCACTACATCTCTCTCTATCTTTGGAGTAAATACCCAGTAGTGCAATTGCAGGGTCATAGAGTAGCTCTACTTTTAATTTCTTAAATTATTTTTTTTTAATTTATTTATTTGTTATATATAGAGAGAGAGCGAGCACAGGCAGACAGAGTGGTAGGTAGAGGCAGAGGGAGAAGCAGGCTTCCCGCCGAGCAAGGAGCCCGATGTGGGACTCGATCCCAGGACGCTGGGATCATGACCTGAGCCGAAGGCAGCTGCTTAACCAACTGAGCCACCCAGGCGTCCCTCTACTTTTAATTTCTTAAGGAATCTCCACACTGTTTTCCAAAGTGGCTGCACCAACTTGCATTCCCACCAAACAGTGGAAGGGGGTTCCCCTTTCTCCACATCCTCTCCAACACACGTTGTTTCCTGTCTTGCTAATTTTGGCCATTCTAACGGTGTAAGGTGGTATCTCAATGTGGTTTTAATTTGAATCTCCCTGATGGCCAGTGATGATGAACATTTTTTCATGTGTCTGATAGCCATTTGTATATCTTCATTGGAGAAGTGTCGGTTCATGTCTTCTGGCCATTTTTTGACATGGTTATCTGTTTTGTGTGTGTTGAGTTTGAGAAGTTCTTTACAGATCCTGGATATCAGCCCTTTTGTCTGTTTGCTGGCATGATTCAGTGATTCAAAGATATCAGAATAAAAGGCTACGCTCTTTCGATCTTTCTCTCATGGTCTAAGAGGGTTTCTATAGTTCCAGTCACAATGTATGTATTCAATGAAAGAACAAGGAGAAATAATCAAATTAAAATTTATTCAAAAGACCTAAATTAGCCCTCTTAAAGAAATTTCATAAGTTACACCCAACAATTTCCTTTACAGATCATTCATCATGTATATCTGTATGAGAGATTTGGAAATGTAGTTTTTCTTTTAATTGAGAGCATTACTCCTCCTAATAACTCAGGATTTCTTTTGCTAAGACAGAAGGGAGCGAATGGATATCAGCAAGCAACTGGCATATAATTAATTAGTTGCTAACATTTATAGGACAGGTATTATGTGCCAGATGTTATTCTAAATGCCTTATATATATTAGCCCACTTAATCATCATGGCAATTCTAGAGGATAAGTGCTTTTATTATCTCCATTGTACAGATGAGAAAACTGATTCAACAACAGAATGGTAACTTTCTTAATGTCTGACTTTTTAGATATTAGAGCCAGAATTACAACTTGATTATCCTCCAGATCTCATTTTTAAGCCCCTCTGCTATATTGCTTTGCATTAAACAGAAAATAAATTCAAAATGTATACACACATCTTTTTTCCTTTTCCTTTCATAATCATCTGTTAATGTTTAGATGCCACCTAAGTTCAATATGATTAAAACTTGCCTTTGTAGCTGGTTCCTTAACTGGCTTCCTACATCTGCAGCTTCCATTGCTATTTTCCTTTATTATCAAGGATTGCTGCTCATTCTGTTGCAAGCAACAGAAAACCATTTTAATGGAAAAATGTGCAGAAAGTCGTGGTTCATTAGTTTTTCATTGGCTCTCTCATTTACAGTTTATCTCTAATGTCTATCCTAATATTTGATCACTGCAAATGGCTTCCCACTGGGCATCCTCACCTCCATTCCTGATACTTATGTTTAGAACAATAATACATATAGATTAATTGGTGAGCAGTGGGAAGATATTGAATGCCAGTCTGAAAGTGAAAGTCATCAATTTTCTTAACATACTTTGCAAATTGATCACATGAAATGTCTCTTTATGCCCTTTATGCCCAAATTCCTTGGGTTGAAATTCAATTGTTCTCAACTAGATTCAACATATTTACAAGTTTATTTTCAGATACTTCTCTATCTCCAATATGTTCACAGTAACCTAGCCATTCCTATCAAGAACAAAATGGTATGGAGGAATAATAACATTCTCCTCTGTCTGACAACTTCCCCTTCTTACCAAGTTATTTACTGACCCTCTCAGGTCTTACAACTTCAGCTCATGGAAAAATAAATAACTGTGACAGAAATAACTAGAGATATTTGCAAATGTCTTATCAGATAAAGGGTTAGTATCCAAAATTTATAAATAACTTATCAAACTTAACACCCAAATAACAAGTAATTCAATTAAGAAATGGGCAGAAAGTGTGCCTGGGTGGCAGTCAGTAAAGCATCTGCCTTTGGCTCAGGTCATGTTCTCTGGGTCCTGGGATCAAGGCCATGTTGGGCTCTCTGCACAGCAGGGAGTCTGGTTCACCCTCTCCCTCTGCCTCTCCACCCCACTCATGCTCTGTATCTGTCTCTCTCTCTCTCTCAAATAAATAAATAAAATCTTTAAAAGGAAAAAAAAAAAGAAACAGGCAGAAGATATGACAGACATTTCTCCAAAGAAGACATACATGTGGTCAACAAAAAATGCCCACATCACTTGGTGTCAGGGAAATACAAATCAAAACCACCATGAATACTACCTCCACTGATCACAATAGCTAAAATTAACAAATCAAGAAATGACAGTTTTTGCTGAGGGTGCAGATGAAGGGAAACCCTCTTATGCTATTGGGAATGCAAGCTCATGCAGTTCTGTCTGGGAAACAGTATGGAGGTTCCTCAAAAAGCTGAAAAAAGAGCTACCCTATAACCCAGGAATTGCACTACTAGATTTTTACACCAAAGACACAAAGGTAGTGATCTGAAGGGGCAATGGCTCCCCAATATTTATAGTAGCAATTTCTACAATAGCCAGACTATGGAAAGAGCTCAGGTGTCCATCTACAGATGAATGGATAAAGAAGATGCGCTATATATATATTTTTAATGGCTGAGTAGCATTCCATTATATATATATATATTTAATGGCTGAGTAGTATTCCATTATATATATAATATATATATTATATTATATAATATATTATATAATATATATTATTAATATATATAATATATTATTATATTAATATATATTAATTATTAATATCAATATATTGGATATAGTTTCTTAATAATTAACTAATATTAATTAACAATATTGATTATAATATAATATTAATAATATATTATTATAATATAATATATTATATATTAATAATTATAATATAATATATATAATATATAATATATTATATATAATACAATAATATAATATATATTATAATAATATAATATGATATTGATAATAATATTAATTAATAATAATTAATATATATTATTATATATTATATAATAACATATAATATATATTATATTATATATATATAATGGAATACTACTCAGCCATTAAAAATGAATTTTGCCATTTGCAATGACACGGATAGAACTAGAGGATGTTATGCTAAGTTGATCAGAAAAAGTTGAAAGACAACTATCATATGATCTCATTCAGGTGTGGAATTTAAGAAACAAAACAGAAGATCATAGGGGAAGGGAGGGAAAAACAAGACAAAATCAGAGAGGGAGGCAAACTATAAAAGACTCTTTTTAAAAAAAAAGATTTTATTTATTTATTTGACAGAGAGAGAGCAGGAGAACACAGGCAGGGGGAGCAGCAGAGGGAGAGAGAGAAGCAGATGTCCCACTGAGCAGAGAGCCCACTATGGGGCTCCATCCCAGGACCCTGACTTGGGATCATGACCTGAGCCGAAGGCAGTCACTTAACTGACTGAGCTACCCAGGTGCCCCCTCATAAGAGACCCTTAATCATAAGAAACAAACTGAGGGTTGCTAGAGGGGAGGGGTGGGGGTTGAGATAACTGTGTGATGGACATTAAGGAGGGCATGTGTTGTGATGAGATCTGGGTATTATATAAGACTGATGAATCACTGAACCCTACCTCTGAAACTAATAATATACTATATGTTAATTAATTGAATTTAAATTAAAAAAGGAAACAACTAGAAAATTAGAAACAGCCATTGGATGCTTTTGAAAAGTTTTTTTTTAACAATAAAAAGTAAAATCAATTTTCTCACAATAAAGGTGCTTTTACTTTCTCTATATCCTCACTAAGAAATACCAGTTTCATTAAGTACTATATATATGTATATATACATATATAGTTTAAATTTAAAATGAACTATTTCAACTGTCTACTGTTGCATATGATTACAATTTATTTGCATATAATTCTGTAACTTAAACAGCACTTGGCAGTGAAGGCTCTTCTTGGCACCATGTAATTTTGATAAGGCAGTTCAGCTAAGGCTTAACTCATATGATTCCCACTGTCTGGGAGGAGCTGGGTTGGCCATCCCTCTTCTCTACCCTTCCCTTCCCTTCCCTTCCCTTCCTTTCCCTCCCTTCTCCTCCCCTCCCCTCCCCTTTCCTTTCACCATTCCTCCTTTCCTTTTCCTTTCCCATTCCCTTCCTTTCCCTTTCTTTTCTTTTTTTCTTTTCTGAGAGAGGGTGTACATGTGCCATTAATGGGGAAGGGCAAAAGGAGAGGGAGAGAAAATTTTAACCAGACTCCACACACAGCGCAGAGCCTGATGCAAGGCTCAATCTCACAATCCTGAGATCATGACCTGTGTGAAATCAAGAGTTGGGCACTTAACCGATTGAGACACCCAAGTGCCCCATCTCTCTTTTTCTATGTTTATAATCTCTTTTCCTCTAATGCCTCTTTATTTTCATGTGGTTTCTCTTTATTGCAGTGTATTTGACTTTTATATATATATCATAGCTGGAATCCAAGAAAGTAAAAATGAATGCTGCAAAGCTTAAGACCTATGCTCATAAATCATACCAAAAAATTTGCTACATTTGGCTGATCAAACAAGTCAAAGAGCCAACCTAAGTTCAGGGGAAGAAAGAGGCTCCTCTTCTACTAGAACAGGAGTAATCACTAATAATGTACTTTGTAGACAATCTACTACACAAGATTTTGCTCTTGTTTTGCCTAAAATGTGACAAAAGTGTTTCTTAATAAGAGAATGGTGCAAAAACTGTCCTCATCATGAGGAAGTGGAGATGCAAGGGGGGAGATTAGTGGGGTAAGAAAAGAATAAATAAAACAAGATGGGATCAGGAGGGAGAAAAACCAAAAGAGACTCTTAATATCACAAAACAAACTGAGGGGGGCTGGGCGAGGGGTGTAGGGAGAGGGTGGTGGGGTTATGGACATTGGGGAGGGTATGTGCTATGGTGAGTGCTGTGAAGTGTATAAACCTGGCGATTCACAGACCTGTACCCCTGGGCTAATAATACATTATATGTTTATAAAAAATTAAAAAATTAAAAAAAACTGTCATTATCATTGCTTTTTTTCTATAACTACATAACAGTATGACTACAAAATTATATCCCACTCTTTGGTTCTCAGAAGTCTAAATATGTGAAATTTTAGTGAACACTAAATCAGGTGGAAGGGATTCTTTTATGAGTTATGGTTTAAATAATGGCCCCTAAAATTATGTGTCCAAACTCTAATCCCTGGTACCCATGTATGTAAACTTTTTTGGAAAAAGGGTCTTTGTAAATGTAATTAGGCAAAGGATGAGATTATCTTGGCTTAACTGGATGAGGCCTAAATCTATGACAAGTGTGCTTGTAAAACCAGGAAAAAGCCTGGGAACACAGGGAGAAGAATGCCATGTGAAGACAGAAGCAGAGACTGGAGTTACGTTTCTACAAGCCAAGGAATGTTTGGAGCCTCCAGAAGCTAATGAGGCTCGCAAGCCTTTGCCCTTAAATCCTTGAGAGGTAGTACAGCCCTGCTGACACATTGATTTCAGACTTTTGGCCTTCATAACAATGAGAGAATAAATTTACATTGTTTTAAGCCAACCAGTTTGTGATAATTTGTTATGGCAACTCTAAGAAATTAATACCTAGTTCTTTATCAAACTCTTATTGAAAATATTTTATAATATAGTATTTTTAAAACTTCTAATTCATATGATTTTAGATGATGTTCACATTGCAGAAAAGAATGAAAAGCTGAAAATTTTTCATTTATTTCAAACTTAGTAAGAGCTCTCTTAACAACAAAATTTAAACATTAATTCCTAAATTGTGCAGATTTCCCTCATTGGTTTTGTATCTACAGATACAGTATCCAAATTTTCTCACCATTTATATTGGCTGGATGCTCACACTGATCCATCTAGACCCTCACAATACTATTCTTTGACACATACAACTATCTCTGTGGTCTCTAATATTTATATCAAGAAATTATAAGTAAAATATTTCATCATTATCATGGCTTAAATCAGTGGCTTTCAAAGAATGGCACTCTTACCAGCAGCAGGAACATCATTTAAGGACTTGTTGGAAATGCAATTTCTTGGATCCTACCCCTGCCCTACTGGGTCAGACACACAGCGATTTGTGTTTGAATGAGTCCTCAAGACAATTCTAATGCCACTAATATTTGAAACTGCTGGGCATTCTGCTACTTGCTAAGTATGCCTATTATTCCAATTATGCTTTCTGGAATTGAAGAAATAACCAGAGGAAGAATTCAGGGACCTACTGAACCCACTAAGAGAGAGAGTTGAGCTGAAACTCCATTAATCACCTGATCTCCATTAGAACATGCTCTCACTGGTGGACCACAGTGACATTTTTGAATCTCCTTGAATTGATATCAGTTCTAGAAGCAGTGTCCAGTAATCTTACGAAAATCTAATTATTTCCTTTTTTCAAGGCACAGTCAACCCAGGACATGATGTCATATTGGAGTCTGAATATTAGTCCCTGCTGCTGGCTGATCGAGCACTCAGCAGTGGCTGAAGCTAGGTCAGCCTTGGTGAGTGGAAGTCAGTGTCACTTTGAGGGATTATAGACTTCAAATTTTAAGTTATTACTATCTAGTAACTAAAAAAAATTTTAATTTGTGAATATGCTGAACGTAGGTTTCTCCCAATTGATTTCTTCTTCAGATTTCCTTCCCCTTTAAACCTGCCTCATGCAGCAAGTGTTTTTACTAAGATGGCTGCTGTCCAACATCTGGATCTGAAAGGAAACTACAAAAATCCATCAAAACACATTTGTTTGATTCCTGTGGGTTTCTGGGTAGGGAATGAGTTTAAACTCTCTGTGAACCAAATAAGGATAAAATAAGCAAGGACAGAAGAATGAAACATTGGTTGGGACTGCAGAAAACCAACAGAAAAACTGTTAGATTTGTGCCCTTCTATGACAGCCATGCTGTTGGGTCTAAAGGAACTGGTATGCTACGCATCCTATCTTTCACTGAAAACATAGGTATTTATTATGTCATAAATATCCTGTAAGCATCAATGAAATCTTTCTTTTTGCCTCTTTGGACAGAAAGAGCAACATAATTAACAGAACCAATCCCATTCATGGGATGAATCTACAAAAATAAACTCTCTTCCTCTTAGTCCATACTCACTATTTGAGGAATGAGGCATGGGGCAGAATTTAACAGAAGTTAGACTTAGAAGTGATGCATAGAAATGTGATGAATTTACCAAAAAAGTTCCAGAATCTACTAGCATTAATGTAGATTATGGAATTTTGTTTTCTTTCCACACTGGATGTTTAATCCAATTGCTCTGCTTCTAAGAACATGTATATAGGAATCATATATCTGAAGAAATGGGAGATTGGAAATAGAGAAATTCATTTCTAAGCCCTTGGTAAAATATTTACCGAGTCACTTCCCAAGGTTAAAAGTTAACTGATGTTTAGTAATATCTGATAACAAGCTCCAAGTCCACAACAAAGAAACTCTTCATATTTTTATGTCATCTTTTTATGTGACAATTTTATGAAACTATGATGCTATCACTTATAAAATGCAAAAAAGAAAAAAGAAATAAAAAATTACCAACTATATGTTTTTAATTTTACATTCATTGAAAGAACTCTTTTGGACATATTTAGACCAAGATTTTTATCAGACATAATTCTCATGCTTACATCATCAGAAAAACATTACCAAAATAAGTTTGGTGAGCATCTTCCCCTGCAGAGTTCAACTCTTCTGAATTAGAGGTGTTGATGCCCATGTTTTCTCCCTTACCACCTTGGGGGCATCAGGAAATTGCTGCTACAGCCCATACTAAAAAGAGGGTCCACACTTGTTTCCAGGCTTTTCTACCAGACTACTGACATCTGCTTTTCAAGCATTCGATGCTGACATTAAAAAGTCAACCAGAAGGAATCAGTGGTAGGTTTTCAAACAACTTGGACTCACATTACTTTTTTTTTTAATTTAAGCTTTATTTAAACATATAATATAACCCCACCACCCTCTCCCAACCCCTCTCCCCCCCACCCCCCTCAGTTTGTTTTATGACATTAAGAGTCTCTTTTGGTTTGTCTCCCTCCCGATCCCATCTTGTTTCATTTTTACTTTTCCTACCACCTTAACATTACTTTTTAAATGAGCATCTAATATTTGTTTGGTACGGTATTCAGAGCTGCAGCTGTCTAGTCATGCCATCAGTCACAACAACAAAGTCATTATACTTATTGTTGAGGTTTTCCTTTTGCTCTCCCAGGGCACAAAATTAAATAAAAAGTAGCATGCGTGATCAGTAAGGAAGGACCTCTAACCCATCAATGTCATACTTGATAGGTGCCCTACTTCACTTTCCCACCCACAAACCCTAGAGGAGTCTCTTTCTGGTCAGAGAAATACCTTTCTTGTTTCATGTTCCTTTGAGAGGGGGATTCTATTCTGTTTTATCTCTCCCTCCAGCAGACTTTTGACTAGTAGTGTATTTGTGTAACTAACACGACAAGGTGAATTGCTACACCCAAATTCCCCCATGCGCAGGCAAGGACAATAATTTCCCAACTGCATCCTGGTCCTTAGTAACTATAAGTGATAAGATGCCATTGGCTAGATGGCTGGCATGGCTCAGGGCTACCAATTTTAGATATTAAATGTGAAAATGTGATGAAAACTGTGACTTTTAGAATATGTAAAAAAAGTAATTGTTTGATTTTAGGTATTCTCAAGGGCAGTGATCAAGACTTATGCACCTCTTTATCCAGAGACCAGTGATTATGTTTGTTGAATGAATAGAGTTCATCCATGGCCAGAAAAATGCTGATAATGCATATCAACAAAGGATGAACCCTCAGTTTTGCTTTTCTAATGATAGGAAACAATAAATACTTCAGTCAGATTTTTTCTTAAATAAGAATATTCATTTCCTATAGCAGTCATGAATTAAAAGCAGAGCTTTATATGTGCTGTAAATGCTATCCTTAAAATTAAGTGGTGAAAGCACCACTATGGGCAGGAACCTCTTCTTCTTACAGTGTCCCTCTGGCACTCTCCTGACAAGGCCTAACACTGTCCATCTGGCTAGGAGCAATGTTTGCAGGGTCCAGCCCAGTATCACAAAACAGGGCAAGTGGGAGTAGATTTGGAGCTGGCATAGCAGAAAATTATATTTTATTAACATATAAAAACAAGATGGCTAAATATAATTTGTCAAAACATCTCATATATCATGTGAACTTTCAAGTAAGTTGGAAAGAGGCAAAGTTCTGCAGATGTTTTATCACTGTTAACATGGGAAAAAATCTGCATATAACAATGTACTTTTGGAAAACTATTAGCCACAATGATGGCTCTCCAGGTCTCTTATGTGGACATTCAGTAGTTCCTTTTACTTTCATTCCTAGTGAACCAGTCATATTAAATAAACCAATATTTGCCACTGAGTGTGGGGAGAAGTTATTCAAGTTGATCGGACTCCCTGTCTCATCTTACCCTCAAATAATTTATATCATTATTTTACCTTCTATGAATATAGATTTTAATTTATTCAAATTGCTATTTTCAAAGGAAACACTCAACTAGTGTAATCATTCAGGATGAAGAAAGGAGGTAAACCTACACCAGTGATTACTGTGGGCAGGGCATTTTTAACATAAAAACATAGTAACAGGGGATTGACTATGAAGAGGTATAAAAAGAACCATAAAAAATAAGCAGTGTAAGGAACAGCCACTGCTCTTGGGCTGTGGGAAACAAATGAAGAAAGAAACACTCTCAGAAGAGCATCCCATCCCACTCCTAAGCACTGACTAGACTTGCCAAGAAGCCACCCACTGGTGTCCAGTGCACCACCGATGGAGAAGCTGCCTAAGTCCAGGAAGTGTCCTTGACAAGAAAGCTACCCTCAGCAGCTATACCTCAGGATCAAGAAGGAAAGCATCAGTGTGAGGAGAAGAAGCTCCTTATAGAAGGACCCCTCCAGCATTCTCCTGAAAAGGCCTAACATTGTGCCAATGGGCTAGGAGAAATGTTGACAGGGCGCAGCCCCAGTATCACCAAGCAGGTCAAGAAGGATGGATTTGGAACTGAAAGACAATAAAATGACAACTGGCATACCTTGACAATAAATTGACAACTGGCATAGCTTACCTTTTTTGTTCTTCTACACAGGTTACAAAAACTAGCTTTAGAGCTATTCAAAGCCGAGTACATAGGGGGCGCCTGAGTGGCTCAGTGGTTTAAAGTCTCTGCCTTTGGCTTGGGTCATGATCTCAGGGTCCTGGGGCTTGGGTCATGATCTCAGGGTCTTGGGATCCAGCCCCGCATGGGCTCTCTGCTCGGCAGGGAGCCTGCTTCCCCCTCTCTCTCTGCCTGCCTCTCTGCCTACTTGTGATCTCTGTCTGTCAAATAAATAAATAAAAATCTTTAAAAAAAAAGAAAAGCCGCATACATAAAGACTGACTGGAGGAAGAGAAGGGAAGAAAGTACATAAAGACTGACTGGAGGAAGAGAAGGGGAGAAAGTACAGCTTTATAGATCACGGTTACTGTAAGTCTATAGTATCTAATTTCACCTGGGCCTTAGATGTCCAGCAATGTGGTCATGTTTATGACCATTTCATCTCATCCCCATTCCCTGAAAATAGCCGTTTTAAAATGATTTCCTCATATCTCTACTCTCCGGTCTTGCCCATTTTTAAAAATAAATGATTTTGTTGCTTATTTTAAAGAGAATTAAAGAAACCTTTAGAACAAAACTCACTCATCTTTGTATGCTTACTACAAACTGGAGCATCTATTGCAAACCTTGCTCCTAAGCTCCTGTCATAGAGAAACAAATGTATCCTTCCTTTATAATGCTTATTCTACCACCTAGTTCTCTAGACCCCACCCCTTCCCATACCTCTATGCACGAGGTTTTATCAGTTTTATTCTTGTTTACTTTCCCTTTACTGAAATATTTCTAAAATTGTGGTCTTTCCAATACACACCTCACATGCACTTGACATATTTAGTTAAAAACAGATGCCAGTGCCCACCCCCCAAATCTACTAAATCAGCAACTCTGTGAGGCAGAACTCAGAAATCGCTTTTATCTGAGTGTCCTTGACAATATATTTGCACATGCTGAATTTTGAGAACCAGTGCTATACTGTCTTTCTGTTTGTTTACATACATGTTTACTACTTCTCACTCATTAAAAATATCCCCTGGTTCTTCTCTCCCCTGATTTTTATTTCTTCTTTCTTTTCTCTTTCACAACAAAGTTCCTTTAAGAGTATTGTCTATAGTGCTTGCAGAGTAGACTGAGAATCATCGTCCAGCCTTCACTTCTGAGATGCTAGGTATATCTTCCCAGGTCATCATGACCTTTTTGTGATATATTCAAAAGATTTTTTAAAAAACTTTCAGCTGTTCTGTAACTAGATTTCTTCAGTGTTTGACACTGATCTTTCCTTTACATTGGCCTTTATTTTTTTTTTTCTTAATTTCTTCCTACTTCTTTATCTTTTGCCTTAATCTTACACCTAAGCTCTGACTTATCTGCATATCTCTCAAATATTGGTATATCTATGGTTCTACAACTGACAGCTTCCTTCTCTTCCTACACACTTCCTAAGTAATCTCTTGAACCTCTATATCTGTGCCTACCACTTACATAATAATGTCAGCTAAGATATCTCTCCTAAACTTCATATCCCTGTTAAATTCAGCTAAATCCTGGATAGCTTTACCTAGATGTTCCATTTTAAATTCAGTGAGTTCCAGTTTTAGGCCTGACTTTCTTCATTGAAGCCCCAGTTTCTTCCTCCACCTTTGTGAATAATACTACAATCCCTCCAGATGTTAGAGTAATCATGAATTCTTTCCTCTCCCTCAGCTCATGTCTGTTAGTCACAGAAACTATGAATCTCTCTCTAATTTTTTTGCATTGCCACAATTTCATTTTAGATGACATCATGTGTATTATGCAGAAATCTACTACATTTTCTTGCCTTTCAATCTTGCTCCTCTTCTAATATACTTTCTACACTGTCAATAGTTTTTTTCTAAATATCAAATGTGATTATGTCACATCCTTACTTAAAAACTGTTTCCACGTACTGTACCAATGAGAAAGACAAGATAAAATTTTGTAAAACATACAACTTGAGATATAATTAAAAATATCAAATACATAAAAATAAATAGTCTCAATGATGTGCAATATATGTATAGAGAAAAATATTATTTAGAGAAAAACAGATAAGACCTAAAGAAATGGAAGCTATATAGATAGGAAAGTTCAATACTTTATAAATTTGTCATTTCTCCCAAAATTGAGCCATATATTCACACAAACCAAATCAATATCCCAAGGTTGTTTTCTAAAATTTTACAAGCTGTTTATAAAATTTATAACATGCAAAGATTCAAGAATAGTCAAAACAATCTTAAAGAACATGCTGAGATAATTTTTTCTACCCTTATTTAAAACTTTTAAAACTAGAATAAGACAGCGGGATGTTAGTTGAAGAAGAGATAGGTACATAAATATTGTTTGGTGATAAAACCATTTTTACTCTCCATTCTTGATATTGGTAAGTTCTGCCTTTCTTTTCTTTTTTTTTTAATTTTTAAAAGATTTTATTTATTTATTTGACAGACAGAGATCAGACAAGTAGGCAGAGAGGCAGACAGAGAGAAAGGAGGAAGCAGGCTCCCTGCTGAGCAGGCAGCCCTATGTGATGTGGGCTCGATCCCAGGACTCTGGGATCATGACCTGAGCCAAAGGCAGAGGCTTTAACCCATTGAGCCACCCAGGTGTCCCCTTCTTTTTTTTCTTGATCACTCTTGCCAAAGCTTATCAACTTTATTAGTCTTTTTAAGAAACATATTTTTGATTTATTTATTTCCTATTTTCTAGTTTACATTTATTTTCTAACTAATTAAAAGGGAGTTCAATTTGTTTTTCATTTTTTATATTCTTGAAATATTCACTTAGATAGCTTATTTTCAGCCTTCTTTTCTAATTTATATATTTAAAGCTATATATTTTCCTCTAAACTCAGCTTTATCTATATGTCACAAATTTTATTTTCATTAACATTTAGTTCCAAATACTGATTTCTTCTTTTACTCAAGATTATTTAGAAATGTGTTATTAAATTTCTAAATATTTAGGTAACTATATGTTCTATAGTTACGTTTTGTTATTGATTCCTAGAGTACTTACAGTGTGGTAAGGGAACATCCTCTGAATGATTTAAATCCTTCATAATTTGTTGGGAATTGTTTTATGGCCCATCACATGATCAATTTTGATAACTGTTCCATATGCCCTGAAAAAAATGTGCATACTGTCATTGCTGTGTGCAGCTTTCTGCATATGTCATTTAGTCAATATGGTTAATCATGTTTTCAGATATTTATATACTAATTTTTTTAAGATTGGTCTATCAGCTACTGAGAGAGGCATGTTTATGTTCACCACTGTACCTATGAATTTGTCTTTTCTCCTTTAAATTTTGCCAATTTTTGCCCTAAAGTGATTAGGTAAGAGAAAGATATAAATTTTGAATTGTTTTCTTTTTGATAGATTTGCATGTTTAGTAAAATCAAATGTCTCTTGTTGACTCTATTAATATTTTTTGCCCTAAAGTCCACTTTATCTGGTATTAGTAGAGCTATATATAGAATATCTTTTTTTATCTTGCTGCAATATGTTTATATCCTTATATTTAAAACTTGTATCTTTTAAGGAGCTTATAGTTTTGTGTTGTTTTCTTATTTAGTCTGAAAATCTTTGTTTTTTAATTTGAATATTTAGTACAATCATAATGCAATTATTGATAATATTACTTTTATATCTACCAACTATTTGTTTTCTATTTATATGATCTGTTTTATGTTCTTCTAATCAAATATTTTATTATTCTAATTTTCCCTCTCTTAACTAGTAAGACATGTAAACACATGAAGAGATGTATATAGTTTATGTAGCTTGATATATTTAGATATATTTACATATAGATATATAGCTATACATTTATAAAGAGATAGGTATATTTACACTATATACTTATATCTATATATTCTCTATTTATCTATACATATACTATATATATATATAGTTACCGCAGAAATTACAATAGGCATCCTTTGAAACTTTAACTTATTATCATCTCATATAATAGTTTTATTCTACTTAACAATGAGAAAACTTATGATTTTTTAAACTTCTTTTAACACCCTCTGATATTTTGTTACTATTATGCATTTAATTCTATATATATGTAAAAATCCCAAAATATTACTAGTTTTTATCATAAAATTTTATGTTTATAAATGAATTTTCCAATACCAGTGATAGTTTTCCTTCTCAAATTTTTTGGTTTTTGTCAGTGATCATTTTACTTCTGTCTGAAGAATCCCCTGTAGTGTTTACCTTAATATTTGCTGATGGTAAATCCTGTTTTTGTCCATTTGAAAACTCTTTATTTAATTTGCAATTATAAAGTATATTTTCTTTAGTAAGGATTTCCAAAGCAGTTATTTTCTTTCACCATTAAATATGTCATTACATTGTCTTCTGGCTTCCATCATTTCTGTTAAGGAATGAGCTGTCCATCATATTGTTACCATTTAAAAAGTAATATATCTTTCATTTCTTTGTTTACTTTAATAGTTTCTTTCTTTTATTATCAGCCGTTTGACTCTGATGTGTCAAATTGTGGCTCTCACTGTATTTACCTTGCTTGGACTTTATACACATCTTGAATATATTACTATCTTTGGTCAGATTTATAAAATTCTTGAAAGATTATCTTTTGAAATATTCCTCCTTCCCTATCCTTTGTCTTTTTCTCTTCTGGAACTCCAATTTCTTATATGATTGACCTTCCTTAAAACATCTTTTAAGAAATGTGTTTCCAGAAAAAGGAAATGTAACCTAAAGGAAGAACTTCAAAGCAAGAATCAGTGGTAAATAATAAAGGTGACAAACATTGGCATAAACATAAACAAGAATTTATTATATAGAATATTACTATAATTATTACTTACAACCTATTTGAAGAGTATAAAAATAAGTCAAAAGTAAAATAAGTAAATGTTAGATCTGGCATTTAAGTGTTCTAAGAATTTGTACTTTTTGAGTGAGGGATAAAAATATTAACATTCAACCTTTCAAAGTAACATGTGTGCTTAAAATGTAATACTATTTTAGAAGAGAACTAGAACAAAAGCTTCAAAAGTATTATTGGGTTTTAAATAAAACAATCTACTAAAAGCTTGGAAGAAGGGAAAAATAGAGTGCAGAGTAAAAACATAAAAATCACAAAATAAGATGGCAAAAATAAATGATGTATACATCAGTTTAATTGAATTTGATAGTTAAATAAAAACTAAGGTTGGTTTAAATAAAATGCAGCAATATTCTATTTATAAAAGAGACACACTTAAAATATGAGTAAGCAGAAAGATAAGTAAATAGATGGTGATTACACTGTTGGTGGGAATGCAAGTTGGTGCAGCCACTTTGAGAAACAGGGTGGAGATTCCTTAAGAAATTAAAAATAGAGCTACCCTATGATCCTGCAATTGCACTATTGGGTATTTACCCTAAAGATACAGATGTGGTGAAAAGAAGGGCCATCTGTACCCCATTGTTCATAGCAGCAATGGCCACTGTCGCCAAACTGTGGAAAGAACCAAGATGCCCTTCAACAGATGAATGGACAAAGAAGATATGGTCCATATATACTACAGCATATTATGTCTCCATCAGAAAGGATGAATACCCAACTTTTGTATCAACAGGGATGGGACTGGAAGAGATTATGCTGAGTGAAATAAGTCAAGCAGAAAGAGTCAATTATCATATAGTTTCACTTATTTGTGGAGCATAAGGAATAACATGGAGGATATGGGGAGATGGAGAGAAGAAGTGAGTTGGGGGAAATTGGAGGGGGAGATGAACCATAAGCAACTGTGGACTCTGAGAAACAAACAGGGTTTTAGGGGCGGGGTGAGGGGTTGGGTGAATCTGGTGGAGGGTATTATGGAGGGCATGTATTGCATGGAGCACTGGGTATGGTGCATAAACAATGAATTCTGGAACACTGAAAAGAAATTAAAGAAAAAGGATTTTACTGTCATAAAAAAGTCATGGATGAATAAATTAAACATCTAGATACATTTCTTTTTTTTTAAAGATTTTATTTATTTATTTATTTGTTAGAGAGAGAGAGAGAGAGAGAGCAAGCACAGGCAGGCAGAGTGGCAGGCAGAAGCAGAGGGAGAAGCAGGCTCCCTGCCAAGCAAGGAGCCCCCAATGTGGGACTCGATCCCAGGACGCTGGGATCATGACCTGAGCCGAAGGCAGCTGCTTAACCAACTGAGCCACCCAGGTGTCCCCATTTCTTAAAAAAAAAAAAAAAACATTCTAATACATGAGTCAGAAGAATTTTCCTGTAAAGGGCCAGATAAGAAATACTTTTGGCTGTATATCACAACTACTGAACTTTGGGACTGTAATAAGAAAGCAGCCATAGACATTATGTAAACAAATGAGCATTCATGGGTTCTAATAAAACTGTATTTGCAAAAACATGTGGCAGGACATATTTGGCTTACAGGCCATAGTTTGCTGACCTTTAGTCTATTGAAAAGTCATCATCATCATGGGCCTCATAGATATATGAAAGAATATTTTAAGACACAAAGAAATAAATTAAAATATCATGGTTTTATAAGAAAAATCAATCTCGGAAGCTAGAATAGGCATTCTACAAAAATAGAGGGAAAAAAAAGTGGATAGAAATGGTAGATAGCCCGAGTTTTTACTCCCTTACCCATCATTAACCCATCCTTTTTTTTTTTTTTCTTTTCCCTCAGTCCCATCTCATACCAATTCTACACAAAGTAAAAATCAAGACAAAGGCTTAAAACAGTGATTTCATATAGCACAGTTTATAAGAATAGAATCCCCAAAATGTGTAGGATGGAATGTAAGTGATCTTACAGTTAACAATTCTGGGGTAGTGTTTATGCAGCCACATTTATGATAGCATAGCTTGTGATAAAAGAGGTTCCCCAAACTAAATGACTCCACTAGCATTCATGGATAATTATTTAGGAAAAGATTAGAGGACACCAATGCCATTTATACTTAACATTATAATAAACTATAAATGGCATGTAAGTTACTTACTGCTTTCTAATTATAATTCTTACCACTAGGTGGCACTCATCCTAAGCTGTATTTACACAGGAAGATGACCTAGAGGTTGCAAAGTGACATGGCCTATCTCTGGCCCACAAATGTGTTTTGATTGGCACATGACGTTTTTAAAAATTTGTATTATTGGTCTATGTTTAAGATGAGAGAATTCCACATTCAAAATCTATATTTATTGCTTCTTCACCTGCCAACAGTCAGCTGACTACCAGGTGCTTGCAGAGTAGACTAAGAATCATGAGGCCTTGTTTTTCTCATCTTGTCTGCTTTAATTATAATTATAGTCCCATCTGGCCCCTATAGGTGTTTAACAGTGTGATCTTTACATTATAGTTGCACTAGAAAGTCTCAAGAAATGGCTATTTACTCAACAAAACAAAGCAAAACCTAAGAAACATATAATAGTGAAGTATATTTCAGAAATAATAGATGTAAAATTAAAAGAGAAGAAATAAGACAGAAATTAAGATCTGGTTAGTACCTTATGGAATAAATACCGACTTAATGAAAGTATAGGAGGCTTAGAGCAAGGTAAGCAGCAAGACAACATAAAAAGGTAAAAGGAAAGAAAAAGAATAGCATCCTGCAAAACAGTTGGCTGGGTCCAATACTGGGTTAAGCATTTGATGTAGATTCATGCATTAAATTCTCAAAATAATTTTGTGAAGTGTGTTGTTTCCTTTCCATTATACAGATAAGAAATGTGTAGCCCAGAGTTAAATAACTTCTCCAAACTCAAACATAGTAAGTAAGGCAGAAGAGGGTTTGAGCCCAGTAAGTCTGAGCCAAAGCCCAAGCTCTTAGCTTCTACTCTAAGACCCTTGCTGCAGAGAAATTATGTGGTAATTTTTTTGGTATGTTCTTTGCTTTGTTTTGCTATTCACACTAAATCTTGGTGAGCCCTAAAACTACTTATCCTGATTTCCCTGTTGAGTGAAAAGATCATTCCTAAAGGCACACAGTAAATGAGTGCTCCTCTGTCTTCTCCATTTTGAAGGAGGGAGGTGAAGGCTCCCTTTCAGGTAATGCCATGGTCCATTTGGATGCAATCACTCTTCTCCTTCTTTCTCAAGGATTCTCCTTCCTGTGAGAACTCCAGTACTCCAAAGGACCAGAAAACCTGCTCCCTCAGTGGCAAAAGCCATTCTTTTTACAACTGCTGCCACACGGTGTCGCTATTGAAACGCAGGGAACACAGCCACCCAGGTAGGGTCCCTGCTGCCCTAGGTTGTTGCTGAGTCCCAGGCAGGTGCAGTGGCTGGTGACCACTGCAGAGAAAAGCCCTGGTGAACTATAAGCCCCGCTGTCCTCCAACATTTATCCGCAGAGAGAAGAAAGCTCCCTTTAGTGTCTTTTTTTCAGCTACAATAATTCTGTGCCATTGTGGCCTGAGTACCCCCAACTTCAGTCTTATTTATAAGAGATTATTTGAGTACACACATAAAGACATTTTTACAAGATCCACACTTAATTCCCAGGGTGGTTGAATTTGGAGAGATTTTTAGTCACAGCCATGTAATTGCCCAGAATTACCACTCTACCCTCCTACTTTCTTTACTAACCCCTAATGTCAAAGAACTTACTCTCCATTCTTGTCCCAATGACCATCCCTTTTATTTTTCTCTTATAATTACACTGTATGCCAGTGTTCTTTTCCATGAAAATATTTCTGTGTCTTTAAGTACAGGTCTGAGATAAAAAGTAAATATAAAGAAAGTGCTGAGCGTGGACTCGAGGATCATCAAATGATTAGACCAGAAATGACCTTGGTAAATTGTCCATTTTGTTCTGGACATTTAGACAAATACTCAACTCTCAATTAATCTGAACAGAGAGAAATTCACAAATAACCCAAAGTCAAAGTTGAAATAAACTATGCACCATTTTCTACTGCTTCCCAGCTCCCTTCCATTGACCTAGAAGCAGACTATCCCAAAGGTTTGGCTCAAGTTTTCCTAAAGCCACCATCCCTGCTCTGGCGAAAGGAGAAGTAACTCTAGTGAATAGCAATGGCAATAAGTAATAAATAATTATTGCCTAAATTCTGAGTTCTGCTTCATTATTCCCTTAAATAAGAGTTTGATTACTCAATCCCATTGTAATTGAGAAGTACTTGTATCCTAATCTTTAAGGTCCTCCAGGAAGTAGAATTGCATATCTCCTCTTATTAATCAGCTCTAGAGTAATTAGCCAAGGAAATCATTTTTTAAAAAATTAGTACATTGATTAATTTCCTTAGGAATTAAGAAAAATAATTTCCTAAGAAGTCATTTATCTTTAAAATGGAGGGTGTTAAGTAATTAGTACTTTTTACATCAGTGAAACAACTCCTTCCAAAGCAAAAATGAAATGTTTAGAATTCTAGAAAGGTTTTATAGACCATGAAGTTCCAACTTTGACTTTTTCACATACAGATAAGGAAACTCATTGCAATCAACATTAATTTTCTCATTTGTTGAATGAAGGAATCCAAATGATTTGACCTCAATTACTAGGTTAGTTACTAGGGTGGAAAAAAAAAAAACAACTAAAATTCCTATCTAAGGCACTTTCTATTACCACATGCTACATTAGAACTAATCAGTCATTGTCTTCTAAAACCACTTTCCCCCCTGAAGTCAATGATATTCCATATTAGAATTTAGGATACAGCTTTTAGAACATTTGGCTGGAACTGAGAAGGAAAGTTGCTGGCATTGTGGCTATTCTTTTGTGGTTTACAGGCAATCCAAACAACAGTTGTGTGCTGTTATATTTCAGTTCTCAAAGACTGGTGGGATCCCATGTTATGGTATGCTTAAAATAAAAACAGAAAGACCTCCTTTCTGAGGCTGTGGGATGACATGCAGTTTTGTGCCACTTCATCAGAACTTGGGTCTTTTGACCAGAGCGTTTATTACAAAGTGCAGTAAAGCACAACACAACCACAAGAGAAACGTTAGAGCTCTTTCTCCCTTGTGAATTAGCCTGAGGAAATTTTCCTTCAGAAATCATGTGTCTGCCTCTGTGCTCACTATGCCCTGAGTTCTGTCTTACCGAATTAATCTCCCATAGCCTTCTGCAAAGAAAAAAACCCACTGAGTTGGGGACCAGGGAAGCACACACCGGATAGCCTCTTCTATTGAATGTCCACCTTCACCCTTCTTTGGAATGCAACTATATTATCAAGTTATCTTTAGGGGTGAATGTTGGGTTGGCAGAGATATATACAGATTTATTCCCAGTGAGTTTTAAGTGTGGGACAGGATATGCAAAGGAAGACCGCTTGGTGACTGGGAAAAAACTGAGCAAGTCTAATATTTTGGAGTTAAAAAAATTGAAATAAAGGAATTTACTGTATGTGGAGTTAACTCACATACACACAGAAGGCTTCTGCTTTCCAATCAGTTCCTGTCCCACTTTATTGGTTTAGTTTTATGATGCCTTACATCACATCTCTGTTCTTTTTCTGTGATCCTGGGACAGTTAAGGATTGAAAAGGATTTCAATTTGCCTTTTTTATTTTTAACCTTTATTTTCCCCTTATTCTTAAAAAAAAAAAAAAAAAGAAACGTTTCACTTGGCTGGAACTTCTATTACGTAGTTGCCTGAGGCTGGGTTGGAGCTGGAAAGTTGCAAAATAAATCAAAGCAAGCTGTGCTCTTGTGTTTCTAAATTATTAAACATTTACATTTAATTGGTCAAAAAGTGTCTTTTCCTAAATGTATACACCCTTGATTGAGCAGCAGAGTTTCATGTCAGTAATTTGGAGGATACCTCATTCTATCAGAAGGCATATTTTGGACCCAATCTGGCTAAACTTTGCTGATGGGGTAGAAACTTTAAGTACAGGGGTGGACTTTTTAAAAAACTTATGCCCATAGAGTATATAAACAATGTAAACCAGCAAAGCAAAGAAAATGATGTGATTATGATGCTAATTACTGAACTTCACCAGCTCAGTCCAAGATATATTAAAAAATTGCTTAGACTGGCAATCTACCTAGTTCAATTGTTAAGTTTTAGCCTTATTTTCCCCAGAAAGATCAGAGTACCAACCCTGAAGGAAGAGCCCAGAAAATCTGAATGTTATAAAGTGATCCAAGAATAAAAGAATGCTTAAGGTAATTTCTAGTCCTTTTAGGATCATATGTTTTTTAGGTTGAAAAAAGTTCATGAAGATTTCAGAGATGACAGATCTGTAACCAAAAGAGAAATGGACTATAGTGTGCTCTAATTTCTATGTGAGTTGTAGGTGATAATATTTAAGGGTACAATGGAAAACCAAAGTAAATGTTAATAATCTGCTCTGGAAGAAAAATCATTTAGATTAGCTACTTCCTTCTTGCCATTTTCCAAAACCTTTTTTGTGAATATTCTACAATTTGCATACTTTGCAGATTGGGAAATATAGTGGTTATCCACAATAGTTAATGAGAACAACCCAAGATTTCCATTTCTTCCATAGTGTTTCAAAACCTCTAGGCTAAGTCATCCTCTCTTTGACGTATCTTTAAACATTACACCTAGTATCAGATTATCCCATTACATAGCATTTTGTTAAAATATACTGACACAAGTATATAATATGATATTTCCTGTGGTATTATATTCCCACCTTGCAAATGTCCCCACTAGGGAGCACTCATAATCACATTATGCCTGAGTGGTGATTGAGGGAATGTCTAATAGATTAACTTTCCCATTTTCCTGCATAGTCAGCTCTTCCCAGGCTCCCATTAATGATTGCTTTTAACCGGATTTCTCTTGAATGATAAGATAAAAGGTCCAGGAATCAGAAAAGTTGTAAATCGATAACCACTGTGATGCTTTATGCCCCAGTATTAATCTGGGGGCATTGATGAAGAGAGAGTTACATGGGATAGAAGTAATTCTTTGGGTCTTTATCTTTTTCCCTGAAGCCCCAAAACCAGTCTGTCCAATTTTGTTCTGAAGAACATGTTCAGGCCTCAGAAATCACAGATTCCAATATCCCACACTCTTACCACCACCTTCCGACCTTCTTCTTCTCAAAGAATCTCCTGGTCTTTACCCACCCCCCAGACCTCCCTCTCCTCAGTTCCTCATCTCACCACACCCAAGTGTGTGTGTTCCCTCACTAGTAGCTTTCCAACTTGGTCTGAACCTCATGATTGATCTCTACCTTCTCACTAGCCCCTCAGTTTACCTACAATCTATCTTTCTGTTACTCACTCTACCATACTCCCTGACCCTGGGTAAAAGAAAAGAAATAATCTGCTTTTTCTCCTACTCTATTGAGGATACTGAGCTCTAAATTGAACAACATTGCAAACCGATAAAACCAGACTTCTGGGCTCTGACTTCACAAGCCACTTGTGCCTCCAGTCTGCCCTTCTATTGGCTAATGTAAGTTTCCCTTCTGTTTCATGCAATGACTCTTCTCAATGTAAACCATGACTTTCCATCTGCCATTAAATTCACAAGCAATCTTTTTGTCCTCACACATCTTCTCAAAGTCACCTTCTACTCAGAGTATGCTCAAAGCATTCATGATTTGAGTGCTTTTTAATTATTTTTCTCATTCTGAATTTTCCATCCTATCTACAAATTTATTTACCACCAATCCATTTTTACCTTCTTTCCTCTGGTCTAACTTCTCCCTATTCATCCTTTCAGCTGCTTTTGTTGGGACCCATAATAACACTGTCACCAAATTTAACAGTCATTTTTAATTTCTATCTTACCGGATCACTCTACTTTATATAACACTGATAATGTTATTCTTTTTAAAATGTTCTCCAAGATACACTACTTTATTGTTCTCCAAGATATACTATTTGTTTTCTAAGACACACTATTTTCTTACTTCTATCCCCATTTCTATGAGTGAATCTCTTTCTTTAATGTATTCTTAATTTTGGATTATTTTCTCAGTTCCCTGCCAAAATCATAGACAAAAGGTATCTAAAATTAATGCGTCTTCTGTATTTTAAACTATCATCAGTATAGTTTGACTTCCAAATCTGTATTTTCAACTCAACTTTCTCCTCTTCTTAAGATTTTCACTAGCTGGCTGGAGCCAATTATTATTTTTTGAGAAAACCTAAATCCAGTATTTTCTAAAAGTAATCTCTTTTCCCTGCATTCTTTCCTCAAGCACTTCTACATAACCCAATATGCACTGGCTATACAAGCAGCCACCCTAAGTCAAGCTTAAAGTCTGATGTATCTTTTAGCTCCCTACTCCCTCACTGTTTATACCACGCTCTTAACTTAGTCATGGATTACATCTCAAATATCCTATTACTGGAACTCTCTTCTTCAGCCAGTTTTATTGCCAGGCATCAGGCTGCCATCATAACCCACTGGGAGATGCAAAAGATGCCTACATACTCTCTCTGCTACATATTTTATCCCTTCATTTTCATTCTCCACAGTTTCTAATCACTCTTCTTAGATGAAGACTGATTACATCATTTTCTTGCTTAACACCCTTCAATGACCGCCTACAGAATAATGCCTAGGCAACTTACTGTGGTACTTCTTCATGATCTAACCCTTGCCTACCCCTGCAGCTATGAATGTCAGAAAACCTGACCTCAAACTTGCTGCTACTGTAGTGACATGGAATGGATGGTATTTTCCATGTTCTTAAAACTGTTTCTGTCTTTGCTGCTTTCATTCACATGATATCTTTTTCCTTTTTTTTAATGGAAGCTTTGTAAGGAGTATATCCAGTAGCAACTGTATTGTGGAAGATTTCCATAAACAGTGGGAGTTAGAGGTAAATACCCTCTGATAATCTTTTCTCTTTTTGTCCTTCAGGATCCAATTACATACCCACCGTCTATTATTATTGTTCTATAAAATGAAGCTATTCAGCACAAGTTTGTCCATCATTCTTGTGAGAATAATTTCCCATAGTGGATATATATATATATATATATACATATATATATATATATGTGTGTGTGTGTGTGTGTATATATATATATATACACACACACATAATTTTGGCATACACTGAATCTAATACTGATTTACAAGTTATAATCCTCTTCTGAGATGTCTGCTCAAGTCCAGATCCTTCAGGACCCGTGGGAAGATGCTAAAAATCACAAGGAGCAAGTAGCAAGAAGAAACGGACAGACTCCCCAAGACAAATGTCCTTGCTATAGCTGAAGACAGCATACATCACTAGTTCCCTCCCTATCTCCTAATGCTGGCCCACTTTCTCTTTTTCTCATTACCATGTTGTGAATTTTAACAGTGTTGGATGGATCCTGAAATGACATAATGCCAAGAAATGTTAGAGAGTTTGGATAAATGTTATATATGTTAGAGAGTTTGGATGTTGTTTGTAAAATCTTGGTCTAAAATGTATTCCTTTGAATCAGATTTGAGTGTTGTGAGGAGCTGTTGTCACTTGAGGCTCATTTGGGTAGGTTATTGTGTTTTTAAAGGCAGGAAACAGCAAGCAGGACCTTTGTTTTTATTAAGCTTCTCTTATGTCTCATAGGAACCATAACTGCCAAAAGTCTAACATCTTTTGCCTAAAATTTCCTACCTCATTTTCTATATCATTGCCGCTTGTGCCTGCCTTATACCTTCTCAGCCTTACCCTTGATTTCAGCCATGTTATGGCAAAGAACTCCATGAACATTTTGTCTAATGACATACTAACATGGCTAACACCTCAGGTGTGTATGTTCCCTGCTCAGGGTTTCTCACTGTAGCAGCACAGGACATAAAAGACTGCTCTGGATGAACTTGCAGTCCACAAGCTCAGGAGTATTAGCAAACTGTTGAGGAACCCTCAACCAATGTGGGTCAGGAAGTGATAGATAACAAATGTTCTATGTTACTCCTCAGGAAAATAATCCGGAGAGGCATCTACACACTCCTTAGGGATCCAGCCCCAGCAACTCATGGACATGATTTATGACATTTGAGCCCATAGCAGTAGTGCATGTGCCTGACAAAAAAAGAGTGACAGGGACTTCTACTAAGAATCAGGTTGGTGCCATGTTGGCAAAACAGGAACAGTGGAAAAAACCACATAAAAGAAAACTATTAGCCACCCCATCTGTCAGTACACTGCATCCCTTCCTTATAATCAAAAGAGGAAAACTGCAGTGAAACACATTATGTTCACAGAAATGCAAATAAAGATAAGCACACAACCAGTAATCACAATATATCTGTGGGAAAACTACTAAGTAATAGAGTTAACAGAGAAAACCAAATTAAACTTTAGAAAATTTATAAATGGAGCCAACTTCCCCCCAAGGAGGTTAAGGAAGATTTTGTATCCACCAAATACTCAAATAGAGATCTACACAATTTAAAAACTGCGTAGTTTAAAAGAATATTCTAGAGATCGGATAAACAGAAAAATGAACAAAGACAAATTAGTGAGCTAAGAATCAAACCAAGGAATTCTCCCTAAATGAATTCCAAGGGGATCAACTGACAGAAAGCATAAAAAAAAGGATAAGAGGCATAGCAGGCACATCTCTAGAAATTCCAGAGGCAGTTCCAGAGGAAGATGGCCCAGAGACCAAAGGGTGGTACATAATATAAGTTAAAAAAAATAAATAAAAGAGGAAAATGTGTGAGAACTGAAAAGCTTAGTGTAAGACTGAATGAGACTGCTTCAGTATCACGCAGAGTAGATTAAAAATAAATCAAATATAAAACTCCAACTTTCATACACACAGAAGTAAAATATCAAAACATCAAGGAAAACCTCTAAAATGTAGAAGAGAAGAAAATATAAAATACTAGTTACAAAATAATAAGTATTAATTTTCCTTGATGATGAAAGGATTGTGGCTACTGGAAGATTGTCCTTATACTTTAGAGAAGTATGCTAAATAATTAAAGGTGAAATCCCATGATGGCTGCAGCTGACTTTCAAATGGTTAAGCAAAAGAGCGCACACACATGTAGAGAGGGGGATACCAAACAAATGTGGCCAAACCCTTATGTAGGTGGCAAGTACGTGGGTATTCCTTATACTATTCTTTCGACTTTCCTATTTGTTTGAACAGGTTTTTTTTTTTTACTATAAAGTTGGGGAACTATTTAAAGATAAACTATTGAAAGATAAAGATGAACTATTGAAAGATAAAAATTAGGAAAATCTCTCAGAAACCATGACCAAAACTCAAGGATGAGTGGGAAAATGTGATTAAAAAAGACAATAAAAAAAAAAGACAATCAATTCAAGAGACCTGATATCTTATTAATAACAAGTTCATAAAAAGAGAAAAATGAAAGGGATAAATTTTTTAAAAAATTATTTATCAGAGATATTTATTTATTTATCAGAGAGAGAGAGCATGAGAGAGAAGACAAGCAGGGGGAGTGGCAGGCAGAGGGAGAAGCAGACTCCCTCCTGAGCAGGTAGCCCCATATGGGACTTGATTCAGGATCCTGAAATCATGACCTGAGCGAAAGGTAGACATTTAACCAACTGAGCCACCCAGGTGTCCCGAAAGGGATAAATTTTTTTTTTAATTTAAGCTTTATTTAAACATATAATGTAACCCCCCCCTCTCCCAACCCCTCTTCCCCCCCCCACCCCCCTCAGTTTGTTTTATGACATTAAGAGTCTCTTTTGGTTTGTCTCCC
>ML110948.1:0-21262 GCA_003697995.1 Taxidea taxus jeffersonii | reverse complement strand
TTCCCTAATCAAAATGGCCCACAAAGTACCTAGCATGACAGGTGGCCTTTTATTTACTTAATATTTTATATTCAATTAATATGTTAGTTGATATAAAGAAACATATTAAGTAAATTTGGTAAAACTTATGAAATAAATAAATCTGAATCACTTTTTAACAAATGTGTCTTCTAAAACTGAAAATTATAATATTATAGGTTTTGAACATCAAAAAAAAATTCAGACAACTAATCTTTTGTAGTTAACAAACTAAAACCTCTAGGCCACATCCAATATGCAGCCATTTTCATACAGCCTGGAGATAAGAAGGGTTTTTACATTTTTAGATAGAAACAAAACAAAATAATGAAGAATATATGACAGAAACCTTATGTGGCCCACAAAACCTAAAATGTTTGCTACCTTGGTTTGCTAACTACCTACAGTAAGCATAATAATGAAAGTTATATTCTATCCCTCCATAATGCTAGTCCTCCTCCAGAACATGAAAGAGATTCTATAACACTCCATCACTAAGAAACTGAGAAATAGGGTATCTTAGATTCATGGGATGTCTAAACAGCTTCTGCCAAGTGGTACCTTACATCACAGGGAGTCCTAGTACAAAGGGTTTCATGCTGGGTTTGTTAGTTACATAAGAAACCACCTAGGGTTGTCCAATGTCCAGGAACAGTGTAGACATCAGTGAGGGACTAGAGAGACCACATTTAACTAAAGACATTCACATTAAAAACACAAAAATATGCTGTGCTGACCAATCAATAGATCATATTTGTATAGATTAGTTTGATTTGTATTAAAGTCATTGCTATATGGATAAATGTCATGTTCTAGAATTTCTGATGCTTCTGTAACTTTATTTTATAATTTTCATTGATAGCTAAGAACAAAATTTTTACTTATACTGAGGCAATCTTCTCTTTTCACATATTTGTGCATTTCTTGGCTTAGTATACTTCAGATCAAAGACTTTCATGAGATCCAGTAGAAAAAAATCTTAATGCAAAAGGGAATGTGGCTTTGGGCTGAGCTTATAATAATGACCTAATGCAATAGACCAATTCCCCCAGATGACCTCCAATAATCCCTGCCTCCTGGTAGTCCTACTCTGTAAAATGCACTCTCCTGGCATAAGGGCTGCCTCTCTGACTTGTGTCTAGTGAATAGAATACTTTTATTGATTAAGTTTCAAAAATTATGACTTCTGTCTTGCTAGCAGACTCTCTTGCTGGCTTTAACACTTGTCTGAGAAGCCCATGACTAGGAACTAAGGGAAAACTTTGGCCAACAGCCAGCAGTGAACAAAGAGGCCTTTAGTACAATAGTCAGTGAGGAACTGAACTCCATGGGCAACCACCAAAATAACCTAAAGTGGGCTTGCCCCAGATGTAGAAAAGACCGTGGTTATAGCCTTGTGAAAATCCCTGAGCCAGAGGACCCAGATAATCTAGGCCCAGATTACTCCTGCCAATAGAGACTATAAGATAATCAGCACATTCTAAGTCCTTAAGATTTGGTGTGATTTGTTACACAGCAATAGATGACTAATATACATTATCACAGGAAGAAAATGTTTTCCATGTTGTTCCAGGATCAGTTTGTGTTTCTGCCAGCATCTCAAAACAGTGAATATTCTACAGAATTTAGGACAAACTGTGCCTATACCAAGTCTTTAGTCCAGTTAAATTCTGCATCCAGACATTTCCTCCTCTTTGACTTACCCATTTTTTTTTGTTACTATAACCCACATATCTAAGATTAAAAAAAAAAAGAATCATCTCTATTCTCAGTAGAAATTCATTTGTCTTCTTGAGAAATGAATTAGTACTTTGCCAGATCCCCTTACCAAATAACAGATCCTGTGGTAACTAGAAATATTTATTTTAGAATACTTGGATACCCTTTAAATAAATAAATAGATAGTATTATTAAGTAATGTTCATTCAAAACATTTTATATTGAAAAATATTCAGTAATTTTTATTTTTCATCTCAAAGAGAGATAATATTATTTTATTCTTTTCTTCTGTTTTGGAGGATGAAAGCCCACAGTATGAGACTTTTCACATGTTTTTGCTTTTTACATCATATTTATGTCAGTTTCATATCCTTTAAAATGATATCTTACATTATTTAATGAGCTCAAAGTTGATTAAAATTTTTATTTAATGATATGGTTCATAATTTACTGCAAAATAATGTGTGTGATGGAGGGAGAAGAAGAATGGCTCAGGGGCTCCATTAGAAAACACTAGCCATGAGATGATGGTTGTTGAAGCTGCTGGTGGATACATTCTACTATTCTTTCTACTTTTGTACACATGTGTAATTCTACTACTATTCTTTCTACTTTTGTACACATGTGTAATTTTCCATATGCATGACAAACTTCTATATAAATATTTCATCTCCCCCAAGGATCCTACTGTAGTATTACGTGAATTTTTTTTCTATAAAGCCACATGCTTCTTTCAAGTTTCTTGCTACACCAACCAGCAACAAGAACATGTTGAACATTTTCTATTTCTAATAGGACTGTTCATTCTGAAGGAGATATGTTAGAGACAGTTTTAATAATAACAACTTTTAATAATGATTAAATTTTATTGGAGACTAACAATGGAACATTATGTTATATAATATAACATTATGTTATATGCATTACATGAATTATTTCACTTGAATCCACACAGGGATAGTTTTATCTCTGGGATGAGAGGTTACTAGGAACTTTACCTGCATAATTTACCTGAATAAATTATCAGTAAAATGTACACATGAGAAACTTATCTCACAACTTGAGTAAAAGTCAGAATCTCTATGAAAGCCAGTATACATTCTTAAGCACTGTAAGCCACACTGTGGCATTATTTTCTCCTATTGTAATGCTTCTCTGGGAAGTTATTTGATGTCCTACCAAGTTTAGTATCTTCTGTTTAAATACTTGATAAATTGTGCATCAAAATGCTTCCTAACACAGATTCTGGTAGACATTTATAATTTATCTTTGAAGGGCAAATGGCATAAATGAGTCAGTAATTATTTTTCACTGAGATCCTGCTTAGGGTGGTATTAGAAAATTATAAAGCTGAATAGTTTGATTTAACATTGGTTAAAATTCTAGTCAACACAAGAACCCACTAGGTTTCAAAATAGTTAAAAAGAAAAATCTGAAACAATAAGAAGATAGTTGATATGAGGATCTGTAAAATTGAAAGAGTGGGCAAGGTACTGCGAGAAGCTGGAAAACACGTAAGCCCCATTATTCTGTATTCTGACATAAAATTTTAACTTTGCTCTTCCAAGAAAATTTCCTATGGTTTGCTTCTGCATAACAAAAGACCAGAAGACAATGATGTTTGTTTTTGTGGGACACTGTATTGTCATTGTTCATTTGCTATAGTTAAACTTACTCATTCCCCTTGTGGAATTCAACCCACTGCCTGTGATGTCACTAATGTTGCTATAATCAACCCAACCACCAATACAAAAGCAGTGTAGATTCACTAGGACTTAAAATAAGCATTGGTAAGCTTTTTTTCTTTCTTGCAAATATTATGACAGATTTGTTTTTGAAATACAACATAAGGTCTCCAACTTTCATCTCCATTTAGTTACTGAGTTAGCTGTCCTAATAAATTATCTGGGTTTGGATCTTGGCCCACTTTATACTCTAGGGCCATGGGAAAGCCTCTTTGCTTTGCCTGGTGTGCTTCTCAGTCAGTAAAATGGAAACCCAGGCCTAGCTCTAAAGATAGTCATATGGTATATGGTATAAGAATCATAGTCAGTGCTCAAAAAAAGATCAGTTTCTCCCTTCATATAAGATTCAGGTTAACTTTCCTTTTCTATCTATAGAAACTTGGAGGTTAAAACAAAATGGAATAGAGATCTAGAAAATATTTAGCATATAATGATCAAGATTTATTGGAAAAGATGGTCAGTCAAAGCATATGTATGACCTCTCTCCTCTCCAATGACATTCTTTTAAAAGTACCCAAAAAAGGGGTGCCTAGGTGGCTCAGTGGGTTAAAGCCTCTGCCTTTGACTCAGGTCATGATCCCAGGGTCCTGGGATTGAGCCCTGCATCAGGCTCTCTGCTCAGCAGGGAACCAGCTTCCTCCTCTCTCTCTGCCTGTCTCTCTGCCTACTTGGGACCTCCATCTGTCAAATAAATAAAATCTTAAAAATAAATAAATAAATAAAAGTACCCCAAAAGGTGTGTGTGTGTGTATCAAGGGAGAGAGAGAGACCATAGCCCGCATTATTATTATAAGAAGTTGTTAAGGAATGCCAGCCCCAGATAATAGGCATTGGCTAACAGCTAACCTTAATATAGAAATCTCAAGAATATATATCACACACAGTGCTAATCAGACCAGATTGAAACAAACAAATAAACAGAAATGCTCTTGGGTTCCAAAAACGTACTATAGTTATGAAGGGCAAAGGCTGGAGACAACATTTGAAGGACTGAGAGGGACTCAGACCAACTGCCTTGGCATGGTGAAGGGAAAATTTAGGGACCATTTGATAGTAAAGTCAGATGGAGTAGAGGCTTTCCTGAGTAGTAGGTAATGTGGGCAGCAGTTCTGGAGAAGTGCCCCAAGTACCTCTAGTTGACCCACTGGCAAGTGCCTTGTTGAAGTCAGATGCCAGGAAACATTTACTAAGCATTTACTAAGAACAGCAGGCCATGGACAATGCAGCAATGACTTTGAGGTATGGTGTTCCCAGGTGACCAGGGTATATGGTTAATATATTGAAGAGCTTCTTGATAAGTTAAGCATGGGACTGAGTATATGTGTAGTAACACCATAAAATAGGCCATCAACAGTGGTAGAACATGGGCTATCTTCCTCAAATGACAAGGCTGCTCTATACTAGTAAAGAGGTCTGTGGACACTGGGCCTAGATCTGGCAAGGTAGCTTCACCAAACAGGAAATGGGTGGTTTGAAAAAGGCAAGCACTAACACATGCATCAATGCTCCAGGTCTCTTTCCTACTTGTCTAGGCAGTGCTGAAGAACTAAGAGAATGCCAAAGATAGCATCAAAATGAAAAATGAGAATCCAGAACGAATCCACTCACATGAGAAAACCAGACCAGGATAGAAAACTTATTTAAGAATCAGTAATGAGAGGGAGGAGTCAAGATGGCAGAGAAGTAGCAGGCTGAGATGACATCAAATCCAAGAGGAGATCGAAGAGAAGAAGAGCAACAACTCTAGAAACAGAAAATAGACCACTTTCTGAAAGGTAGGACCCGCGGAGAAGTGAATCCAAAGTGATGGGAAGATAGACCAACGGCGGGGTGGTGGTGGTGGGGGAACGGCTCCTGGCAAGCAGCGGAGCAACGGAGCACAATATCAGACTTTTGAAAGTCTGCTCCATGGAGGGACATCACTCCAGAGGCAACCTGGGGTGAAGACCTAGCGGGGACAGCGTGGCCTCAGGTCCCGCAGGGTCACAGAAGGATTGGAGGCGTCTGAGTGTCACAGAGCTTATAGGTATTAGGGCGGGGAAGCCAGCTACGGAGACAGACCCAAGGAGTGAACTCTCAATTCGGGGTTACCTTGAACCATAATCCGTGACACAGACCGATGCTCTGTGCGCAGGGTCCCCACAAGACCTGGGGAGACCTGGAAGAGCTCAGGGATCTGCAGGGTTTGGGCACTCCAGTCAGGGCTCTGTGCCAGAGACAGAGATGCTTGGTCACCGGCTGGGTGAGCTCGGAGGGCAGCCGGAGGCCAGTGAGATGGTATTGATTGCACGATTTTCTCCAAGCGCAGCTGGAGGCCGGGGAGACAGGAGTGATTAAGCGCTTTTCTCTGAGGATGCACTGAGGAGTGGGGCCCCGAGCTCTCAGCTCCTCCAGGCCAGAGATTGGGAGGCCGCCATTTTCATTCCCATCCTCCTGAACTCTGCGGAAAGCATTCAGGGAACAAAAGCTCCTGGAAGCGAACCCGAGTGGATTACTTAGCCCGGCCACTGATAAGTGCGGTGCAATTCCGCCTGGGGCAGAGACACTTGAAAATCACTACAACAGGTCCCTCCCCCAGAATATCAACAAGAAATCCAGCCAAGACCAAGTTCACTTACCAAGGAGAACAGGGGAATTCCAGAGGAGGAGAAAGCAAAGCATGGAATTCATGGCTTTCTCCCCATGAATCTTTAGTCTTGCAAAGTTAATTAATTTTTTTAAATTTTTTTCATCTTCTGCAAATTTCTTTTAAATTTTACCCTTTCCTCTTTTAACATTTTTAACTAGTTTATCTTAAAAACTTTCTTAAAAAAATCTTTTTTGGGGGTGCCTGGGTGGCTCAGTGGGTTAAGGCCGCTGCCTTTGGCTCGGGTCATGATCCCAGGGTCCTGGGATCGAGCCCCGCATCGGGCTCTCTGCTCTGCGGACAGCCTGTTTCCTCCTCTCTCTCTGCCTCTATGCCTACTTGTGATCTCTGTCTATCAAATAAATAAATAAATAAATCTTTAAAAAAATCTTTTTTGAACCTTTATTATTATAGTCATATTTTATCCTTCATTGTATCTAACTTTATTCTTTGTATACACATTGGGTTTTTTATTCTAAAAAATTTGGGGTAAAACTTCTTCTAATAGATCAAAATACACCCTAAATCTAGTGCCGGGCTTGATCTAGTCTCCAACCCAAGCAAGTTCTCGCCACTTTCTTTTTTTTTATTCTCCCAACCAACATACCTTATCAACTCCTTTGTTAGAAATTTAAAAAAAAATTGTTTTCATCTTTATAGTCATATTCCATCCCTTCATTGTCTTTACTCTTATATATGTTTTTCATTCTTTAAAATTTTGGGAGGTAGTTTCTTCTAAGAGACCAAAATACTCCCCAAATTAAGTGGGTGACCCTGTTCTAGTCACCAGTCTAATATATATATGTTCTTTTTTCTTTTTTTATATTGTTTATTTGTGTTCTTTTTTTAAATTTCTTTTTCTCTTTTCTGAACTTCTTTTTACCCCCTTCCTCCCTCCCCCCACAATTTGGGGTCTCTTCTGATTTGGTTAAAGCACATTTTCCTCAGGTCTTTGCCACCATTTTAGTATTTCATTTGCTCCTTCATATATTCTTATCTGGACAAAAATGACAAGGTGGAAAAACTCACCACAAAAAAAAAAAAAAAAACCAGGAGGCAGTACCAAAGGCTAGGGACCTAATCAATACAGACATTGGTAATATGTCAGATCTAGAGTTCAGGATGATGATTCTCAAGGATATAGCTGGGCTCGAAAAAGACATGGAATATATTAGAGAAACCCTGTCTGGAGAAATAAAAACCCTTTCTGGAGAAGTAAAAGAACTAAAATCTAACCAAGTTGAAATAAAAAAAGCTATTAATGAGGTGAAATCAAAAATGGAGGCTGTTACTGCTAGGATAAATGAGGCAGAAGAATTAGTGATAGAGAAGACCAAATGACAGAGAATAAAGAAGCTGAGCAAAAGAGAGACAAACAACTACTGGACCACGAGGGGAGAATTTGAGAGATAAGTGATACCATAAGACAAAACAACATTAGAATAATTGGGATTCCAGAAGAAGAAGAAAGAGAGAGGAGCAGAAGGTATATTGGAGAGAATTATTGTAGAGAATTTCCCTCATATAGCAAAGGGAACAAACATCAAAATCCAGGAGATGCAGAGAATCCCCCTCAAAATCAATAGGAATAGGTCCACACCCCGTCATCTAATAGTAAAATTTACAAGTTTTAGTGACTAAGAGAAAATCCTGAAAGCAGCACTGGACAAGAAGTCTGTAACATACAATGGTAAAAATATTAGATTGGCAGCAGACTTATCCACAGAGACCTGGCAGGCCAGAAAGAACTGGCATGATATATTCAGAGCATTAAACGAGAAAAACATGCAGCCAAGAATACTTTATCCAGCTAGGTTATCATTGAAAATAGAAGGAGAGATAAAAAGCTTCCAGGACAAACAAAAATGGAAAGAGTTTGTAAACACCAAACCAGCTCTACAGGAAATATTGAAAGGAGTCCTCTAAGCAAAGATAGACCCTAAAAGTATTATCAGAAAGGAACAGAGACAATATACAGTAACAATCACCTTACAGGCAATACAATGACACTAAATTCATATCTCTCAATAGTTACCCTGAACTATTGAGAAATGGACTAAATGCCCCAATCAAAAGACACAGGGTTTCAGAATGGATAAAAAAACAAAACCCATCAATATGCTGCCTACAAGAAACTCATTTTTAACCCGAAGACACCTCCAGGTTGAAAGTGAGGGGGTGGGAAACAATTTACCATGCTAATGGACATAAGAAGAAAGCTGGGGTGGCAATCCTTATATCAGATCAATTAGATTTTAAGCCAAAGACTATAATAAGAGATGAGGAAGGACACTATATCATACTCAAAGGGTCTGTCCAACAAGAAGATCTAACAATTTTAAATATCTATGCTCCTAATAAGGGAGCAGCCAACTATATAAACCAATTAATAACAAAATCAAAGAAACACATTGACAAGAATACAATAATAGTAGGGGACTTTAACATGCCCCTCACTGAAATGGACAGATCATCCAAGCAAAAGATCAACAAGGAAATAAAGGTCTTAAATGACACACTGGACCAGATGGACATCACAGATATATTCAGAACATTCCATCCCAAAGTAACAGAATACACATTCTTCTCTAGTGCCCATGGGACATTCTCCAGAATAGATCACATCCTGGGTCATAAATCAGGTCTCAACCAGTATCAAAAGATGGGGATCATTCCCTGCGTATTTTCAGACCACAATGCCCTGAAGCTAGAACTCAATCACAAGAGGAAATTTGGAAAGAGCACAAATACATGGAGACTCAACAGCATCCTTCTAAAGAATGAATGGGTCAACCAGGAAATTAAAGAAGAATTGAAAAAAATCATGGAAACAAATGATAATGAAAACACAATGGTCCAAAATCTGTGGGACACAGTAAAGGCAGTCCTGAGAGGAAAATATATAGCGATACAAGCCTTTCTCAAGAAACAGGAAAGGTCTCAAATACACAACCTAACCCTACACCTAAGGAGCTCGAGAAAGAACAACAAAGAAAGCCTAAACCCAGCAGGAGAAGAGAAATAATAAAGATCAAAGCAGAAATCAATGAAATAGAAACCAAAAAAACAATAGAACAAATCAATGAAACTAGGAGCTGGTTCTTTGAAAGAATTAATAAGATTGATAAACCCCTGGCCAGACTTATCCAAAAGAAAAGAGAAAGGACCCAAATAAATAAAATCATGAATGAAAGAGGAGAGATCACAACCAACACCAAAGAAATACAAACAATCATAAGAACATGTTATGAGCAACTCTATGCCAACAAAGTTGACAATCTGGAAGAAATGGATGCTTTACTAGAGACATATAAACTGCCAAAACTGAACCAGGAAGAAATAGAAAACCTGAATAGGCCCATAACAAATAAGGAGATTGAAACAGTCATCAAAAATCTCCAAACAAACTAAAGCCCAGGGCCAAATGGCTTCCCAGGGAATTCTACCAAACATTTAAAGAAGAATTAATTTCTATTCTCCTGAATCTGTTCCAAAAAATAGAAATGGAAGGATAACTTCCAAACTCATTTTAGGAGGCCAGCATCACCTTGATCCCCAAACCAGACAAGGATCCCATCCAAAAAAGAATTACAGACCAATATCCTTGATGAGCACAGATGCGAAAATTCTCACCAAAATACTAGCCAATAGGATCCAACAGTACATTAAAAGGATTATTCACCACGACCAAGTGGGATTTATTCCAGGGCAGCAAGGTTGGTTCAACATCTGCAAATCAATCAATGTGATACAATACATTAACAAAAGAAAGAACAAGAACCATATGATACTCTCAATAGCTGCTGAAAAAGCATTTGACAAAATACAGCACCCTTTCCTGATCAAAACTCTTCAAAGTGTAGGGATAGAGGGCACATACCTCAATATTACAAAACCATCTATGAAAATCCCACTGCAAATATCATTCTCAATGGGGAAAAGCCGAGAGCTTTTCCTCTAAGGTCAGGAACACGGCAGGGATGTCCATTATCACCACTGCTATTCAACATAGTACTAGAAGTCCTAGCCTCAGCAATCACACAACAAAAAGAAATTAAAGGTATCCAAATCGGCAAAGAAGTCAACTATCACTCTTTGCAGATGATATGATACTATATGTGCAAAACCCAAAAGGCTGCTAGAACTTGTACAGAAATTCAGTAAAGTGTCAGGATATAAAACCAATGCACAGAAATCAGTTGCATTTCTTTACACCAACCACAAGACAGAAGAAAGAGAAATTAAGGAGTCAATCCCATTTACAATTACACCCAAAACCATAAGATACCTAGGGATAAACCTAACCAAAGAGGCAAAGAATCTATACTCAGAAAACTATAAAGTACTCATGAAAGAAATTGAGGAAGACACAAAGAAATGGAAAAATGTTCCATGCTCATGGATGGGAAGAATAAATATTGTGAAAATGTCTATGCTACCTAAAGCTATCTACACATTTAATGCAATGTCTATCAAAATCCCATCCAATTTTTTCAAGGAAATGGAACACATAATCCTAAAATTTATATGGAACCAGAAAAGACCTCGAATAGCCAAAGGAATATTGAAAAAGAAAGCCAAAGTTGGTGGCATCACAATTCCAGACTTCAAGCTCTACTACAAAGCTGTCATCATCAAGACAGTATGGTACTGGCACAAAAACAGACACATAGATCAGTGGAACAGAATAGAGAGCCCAGAAATAGACCCTCAACTCTATGGTCAACTAATCTTCGACAAAGCAGGAAAGAACATCCAATGGAAACAAGACAGCCTCTTCAACAAATGGTGTTGGGAAAATTGGACAGCCACATGCAGAAAAATGAAATTGGACCATTTCCTTACACCACACATGAAAATAGACTCAAAATGGATGAAGGACCTCAACGTGAGAAAGGAATCCATCAAAATCCTTCAGGAGAACATAGGCAGCAACCTCTTCAACCTCAGCCCCAGCAACATCTTCCTAGGAACAATGCCAAAGGCAGGGAAGCAAGGGCAAAAATGAACTATTGGGACTTCATCAAGATCAAAAGCTTTTGCACAGCAAAGGAAACAGTCAACAAAACCAAAAGACAACTGACAGAATGGGAGAAGATATTTGCAAACGACATATGAGATAAAGGGCTAGTATCCAAAATCTATAAAGAGCTTGGCAAACTCAACACCCAAAGAACAAATAATCGAATCAAGAAATGGCCAGAGGACATGAACCGACATTTCTGCAAAGAAGACATCCAGATGGCCAACAGACACATGAAAAAGTGCTCCAAATCACTGGGCATCAGGGAAATACAAATCAAAACCACAATGAGATACCACCTCATACCAGTCAGAATGGCTAAAATGAACAAGTCAGGAAATGACAGATGCTGGCGAGGATGTGGAGAAAGGGGAACCCTCTTACACTGTTGGTGGGAACGCAAGCTGGTGCAACCACTCTGGAAAACAGCATGGAGGTTCCTCAGAAAGTTGAAAATAGAGCTACCTTATGACCCAGCAATTGCACTACTTACCCTAAAGATAGGGTATTTACCCTAAAGATACAAACGTAGTGATCCAAAGGGGCACGTGTACCCGAATGTTTATAGCAGCAATGTCCACAATAGCCAAGTTATGGAAAGAACCTAGATGTCCATCAACAGATGAATGGATAAAGAAGAGGTGGTATATATATACAATTGAATACTATGCAGCCATCAAAGGAAATGAAATCTTGCCATTTGTGACAACATGGATGGAACTAGAGGGTATTATGCTTAGTCATTCAGAGAAAGGCAACTATCATATGATCTCCCTGATATGAGGAAGTGGAGATGCAAAGGGGGTGGGGGTTAAGGGGGTAGGAAAGAATAAAGGAAACAAGATGGGATCGGGAGGGAGACAAACCAAAAGAGACTCTTAATGTCATAGAACAAACTGAGGGGGGTCGGGGGGCAGGGGCTTGTTGGGAGAGGGTGGTGGGGTTACATTATATCTTTAAATAAAAAAGCTTAAAGAAAAAAAAACATTATCATATGAGGGAAAACTAGAATTTGTTGCCAGCAGAGTTATCCTCAAAGAATGGCTAAAGAAGGCCATCAAAACAGAAAAGAAATGATAAAAGGATGAACTTTGGAACATCAGAAGGGAAAAAAGAATAAACAAAAACATGGGTAAATGCAATAAACTTTCCTTCTCCTTCTGAGTTTTCTAAATGATTATTTTGGTGTAATTAAACTCTAACACCAATGTGGTTATAAATGTATATAGAGCAAAGATGTACTGTAATTATATGATAAATGGAGAGAGTAAAGGAATGTAAAGAGAAGTAATTTTTATACTTCACTCGAAGTGCTAAAATGATGACACCAATGATTGTAATAAGTTCTGTACAAATATAAAGAAATACCTGGAGAAACCACTATAAAAGCTATAGAAAAAGATATACCCCAAAGTACTCTAAATAAATAAAAATGGAATCCTTAAGAATGTTCAAGTAACTCAAAAGAAGTCAGGAAAAAGAAAATAGAAAAACAAACAAACAAACAACAAACAAAAAAAACCCATAAGACAAAGAAAAAATTATAAACTTAAGCCTTAACACATCAGCAATTACATTAAATTCAAATAGTCTAAATATGTTAACCGAAAGGCAGAGATTGGCAGAGTGGACTGAAAAACATGCCCCAAATGTATGCTTTCTACAAGGAATTCACTTCAAGTATTACGATATAGGCAGGTTAAAAGTAAGATGATGAAAAAGATATAATATCCAAATATAAATGGAGTAAAAGTAGAAGAAAAATTAAAGTGGCTGTATTAGGTAGACCTCAAAGCAAAGAAAATTATCAAAGATGGAGAGAAACATTTACAATGATAAAGGATCAATCTGCCAAAGAGACACAGCATTCCTAAATGTGTATACACCAAAAACTGATAGAGCTGAAATGAGAAACACATAAATCACAATAATTATCTGAGACTTCATCAGTCTCTCAAAACTTGATAGAGTCAGTAGATTTTTTTTATCAGCAAAGATAAAGAATAACTCATCAACACCATCAACCAACACTATCTACACTTGATCTTAGCCAAAAGGCCGAGAAGCAATCAACCAACACTATCTAATCAACACTTATAGAAAACTTGGATTCAAAAATATTATAATACATATTCTCTTCAAGTGCACAGGAAGCATGGATCAAGATGGACTGCAAACTATAAAACAAATCTCAACAAATTTAAAAGAACTAAAATGAAAAAGAGTGTGCTCTCTGACCATATTAGAATCAATAATAGGAAATCTTTAAAGCCTCGAAAACTAAAGAACCCTTCTAAACAATTCATAGATAAAAGAGGGAGTCTCAAGGGAAAATTAAAAAAATCATTAAATTGAATGAAATGGAAATGCAGCATATCAAAACTTGGGGGACATAAGCAAAGCAATGCTGTACAGCATTAAATACACACTAGAAAAAAAGCATTAAATACACACTAGAAAAAAAGGAAAAGTTTCAAATCAATAATCAAAGCTCCTACTATAGGAAAATAGGAAAAGAAGAGCAAAATGAAGCCAAATCAAGCAGAAGGAAGGAAATAATAAAGATAAGAGCAGAAACTGATGAAACTGAAAACAGGAAAACAATAGAAAACACCAATGAAAGAAGAGATGGTTCTTTTAAAATGTCACTAAAATTGGTAAACTTCAGCAAGACTGATAAATAGGGAAATGATACAAATTATCCATATCAGAACATCTCTACAGACTTTCAGGAGAATAAAAGGATAATAAAGAAATACTACAAACAAATGCTATGCTCATAAACTGAAAAATTTAAATGCTGTAGACCTATTTCTTGGAAAAGCAAATTACCACAACTCAGCCAGAATGAAATAGTTTGAATAGTCCTATAACTATTAAATAGAATGTGTATCTTAAAAGAAATATCCAGATCCAGATGACTTATCTGGAGAATTATGAAGCTACACTAAGTAAGACACTCTGTTATTTGTATATTTTGTGTTACTTGTATAAAGACAGACATATAGATCAATGGAGTAGAATAAAGTTTTCAAAAATAGACCCACATACATAGAGCCAATTGATTTTCAACAAAGATATCAGAACAATTCAATGTGGAAAGGATAATTCTTTCAATAAATGGTGTTGGAGTATTTGCATATCCACAAATAGAAGAGCCTCAATCTATAAAATTTCTAGAGAAAAACATAGGAGAAAATCTTACTGGCCTAGGGTTAGGAAAAGATTTCTTCAATATGAATACAAAATACACAAACAATAAAAAATAGGTAAATTAGACATTATCAACTAAAAAACTTTGTCTCTTCAAAAGGCAGTCTTAAGAAAAGTGAAAAGGCAAACAAACCATAGACTCGAAGAAATTATTTGCAATACCTATATTCAACAAAATTTCCTTCCAGAATATGTATTGGACTCTCACAACTCAACAATAAGCCAACAAACACAACTAAAAATTGAGTAAAAGATTTAAGAAGATACTTTAGAAAATAAGGTCTAGGGGTGGCTAATGATCACCTAAAATGAAGTTCAATGTCTTTAGCCACTGGGGAAATGCAAATAAAACCACAGTGAAAGATCACTATATACATATTATTATGGCTCAAATAAAAATACCTATCAAGTGTAGGAAATACACAATTAGTATAAATTCTTATACATTGAGCAACTGGAATTTCACAGATTGCTGGTGAGAATAAACAGTCATTTTCAAAGTTTGGAAATCTCTTATAAAGTTATACATACAGTGACTATATAGCCCAGTAACCCACTCTAGGCATTTGCCCACAGAAAATAAAAATTTGTGTTCCTGCAGAAACCTGCACAGATGTTTATAGCAATTTTAATAAACATCCAAATGGGAAACACAAATAACCAAACAAACCTTTATATATCTATATAATATAATACCACATAATAAATAAAAAGGGACAAACTATGGATACATGAAACAACATGAATTCACATTAAAAGCATTATGCTATGAAAGAAGCCAAATAAAAGTAGTACATACAGTATCATTCCATTTTCATAAAATTCCAGAAGAGAAAATTACAATAATAGAAAGCAATTCAGCAGTTGCCGGGAGCTAGGGGATGGAGAAAAGGACAGTGTGCAAAGAGCATAAGGGAACTTTGGGAGTGACAGAAATGTTCCATATTATGATGATGACTATATTTGTCAAAGTAATCAAATCAGCACTTAAAAGTTGTAAATTTTATGTACACTATACCTCAATAAAACCTTCTCCCAACACAAAACTAGTGAACCATGCTGTTCATCAACTTAAAACCATAACCACACATGAAAATATAACCATTTCAAGTAATTTCTAATATATTACTCTCATCATACGTATTGATGCATAAGAATAAACTTAAACATCATATTGAGTAGAAGAAGAGAATAGGAAAATATGTAGTTCACCTACATTGCCTTCAAAAATAGACAAAACTTAGTTTTGTTAAAGGATACATACATAGATAGGAAAAAAAAGCAGTAAGAGTTGGGAAATAGGAATTAATATAAATTCCTGTACATTGATTATCACTAAAAACAAGGGAAGGAGAATAATCCAGGAGGGTACCATAAATAGATTCTAGGGGAGGATGATACACTTTTTTTTTTGGCCTTGGTATAGGTAAAGATGTGGACATTTTATAATTGTTCTTTAAACAAAATTAATATATTTTCATACACTTCATTGTTAGAATGTTATATTTCTCTGTTTTTTTTTTAAAAAAAACTCAATGATGGGCATTGAGGAATAGAAAGTACAATCTATAGCTTCCAAATTAATAAAGGGGAAAAGGATTATAGAAACTTTATTGATTCGAGGCAAGGGAAGATAAAATATAAAAAGACACTGTTGATATTGAAAACAAGATAAACATCTCTCTTGATCAGAAATTGAAAAAAAATTGCAAGTGGTCAACAGGGCTGAATCTACAGGCTGCTGAGCTCTGGGTGTGGAAGCAGGGTCTGGGAGTTTCAGTTATGTAAGGTAACATACCAGAAAAAGATCCATCCAAGACAAGAAATTAGAGAGCTAGACTCATGACTCAATGCCAGGGACTGGAGTGGAGTTGCCTTGGTCATGAAAGTGCAATGAGAAGGGAAAAATACAAAACAAAACAACCAACAAACCATGGCTGACCAACACACCATGTGGCTACAGCTTTTAAGAAGCTATGGCCTACACTCTAGAAAACAGTATGGAGGTTCCTCAGAAAGTTGAAAATAGAGCTACCCTACAACCCAGCAATTACAGTACTGGATATTTACCCTAAAGATACAAATGTAGTGATCCAAAGGGCATGTCACCCGATTATTTATAGCAGCAATGTCCACAATAGCCAAACTATGGAAAGAACCTAGATGTCCATCAACAGATGAATGGATAAAGAAAATGTGATATATACATATACATATGATATATATGATATATATGATATATACATATACACATATATGTATATGTATATATCACATTTTCTATATATATGATATATATACATATGATATGATTATATCATATATGATCATATATGATATATATGCATATGTATATGTATATGTATGTATACACATATGTGTATGTATATGTATGTATATGATATATACACATATGATATATATCATATATATGATATATATGATATATATATGATATATATCACATTTTCTTTATCCATTCATGTTTTATATATATATACACACATGTATATATATATGTGTATACATATATATACATATATATGCATATATATACACATACATACATGTATATATAAGATGTAAGATTATATGTATATATATTATGCAGCCATCATAATATATAATCTTGCCATTTGCAATGATGTGGATGGAACTAGAGGGTACTATGCTAAGCAAAATAAGTCAATCAGAGAAAGACAATTATTTTATGATCTCTCTAATACATCTCTAATATATGATCTCTCATAATATAAGGAATTTGAAAGGCAGGGTGGGGGTTCATGGGGGGGAAGGAAGGGAAAAAATGAAAGAAGATGAGACAGGGGAGGCAGACAAACCATAAGAAACTCTTAATCTCAGGAAGCAAACTGAGGGTTGCTGGGGGTGGGGGTGGGGTATGGACAGGGTGGCTGGATGATGCACATTGGTAAAGGTATGTGCTATGGTGAGTGCTATGAATTGTGTAAGCCTGATGATTCACAGACCTGTACCTCTGAGGCAAATAATACATTATGTGTTAATAAAATTAAAAAAACTAAAAAAAATCTTACTGAGAAGGAAAAAAAAGGAGCTATGGCCTAAGGAAACGGGAAGACACCTAAACAGCCTCATAAACAAGAATGGAAACCAACCACCACCCACTGTCTCAGATCTTGATCTGCTTTATGTCTATGTCACAGAAGAACATGAGCATTAATCTCTCATTATATTATACAGATTTGGTTCTAGACTGGGAAGCCATATGATTCTACTGGAGTCAACCACACACCTGAGACAAAAAGACTGAGAGACTGAAAGAGAGAGAAACCTTTCCACTCCAAATGAAGCTGCAAACTAAATTCTAAAACACAGAAAATAGCTAAAGACAGACAACAAAATCACTAATCAGAATATTTTGACAAAACCTTTAAAATCAGTGGGTTTTGAATACCCATTGAAAATAAAAAGGAACAAAGTTCTGACACAGGCTATGATATGGATAGACCTCTAAGGTATTATGCTATGTAAAATAAACCAGATGCAATAGGACATATGATTCCATGTAGGTATCCAGAATAGACACACCAATGGAGACAAAGAGCAGATTAGTCACGATCAAAGCCACAGAAGGAGTAATGGGGAGTTGCTGCTTAATGGTTATGGAGTTTCTGTTTGGACTAATGAAAAAGTTTTGGAAATAGCAGTGATGGTTACATAATACTGTGAATGTAATTAATGACACTTAATTGTACTCTTAGAAATCATGAAAATTGTAAATTTTATGTTATATATCTTATCATGATAAAAATAAAATATATAAGGCAAAAATGGAATTACAGGGAAAGAGTATACATCCACAATTATAGTGGGGAATGCTTACCTGTACCTATCATAAAATGGTAAGAGATAGTGAACAAAAATTAGAAAGGACACAGTACACTTAAATAACAGAATTAACTGCTTGATTTGGTATACTTACATAAATGGTATATAAAGATTGCTCCCAAAAGCCACATAAAATATATTATTTTAATGTGTACATGGAATATTTAGAAAAGCTGCAATGCATTGCTGGTATCTGGCCAAAGAATCATTAGCATGTAAATTATGACCTTTGACTGTAATACAATAAAATTAAAAATAAATTTAAGATTGTTTAAAAGGAAAATTTCTTTTAACCCTCCACATTTGAAACCTTTAAAATGTAAAGAGGATATCATAATAGAATAATCATAAATTAACACCTGTGAAAGTACTATATTAAAGTTTATGAGATGTGGTTAAATGGAGTTTAGAGGTAAATGTATACAATTAAATGAAAAAAAATTAAAAATTAGATGATTTAAAATTAATTAGTTCAACATTCAAATAAAAAAAGTAGAAAAGGAACAAGAATAATACAAAGAGAATAATAAACTTGAAAGAAAAATAAATGAAATAGAAAATTAAAAAAAAAAAAAGGAATTCACATTGCCTTTGTTTTCTGTTTCAGGTGTAGGATTTAGTGATTCATCACTTACATACAATACCCAGTGCTCATCACAATTGCCCTCCCATCACCCATTTAACCCATCCCCCCCATACACACCTCCCCACAGAGACTCTCAATTTGTTTTCTATAGTTGAGAGTTGTTTTTTGGGGGGGAACCTGGGTGGCTCAGATGATTAAGCATCTCCTTCTGGCTCAGGTTATGAGCTCCAGGTCCTAGAATTGAGCCCCACATCAGACTCGCAGGTCAGTGGGAGTCCACTTCTCCCTCTCTGCCTATTTGTGCTCTCTTGTCTCTTTCTCAAATGAATAAATACAATCTTTAAAAAAAGAGTCTGTTTTATGGTTTGCCTCTTTCCCCCCACTATAGTCACCTGTTTTGTTCTAAATTCCAAATTTGAGTGAAATCATATGGCATTCATTTTCTCTAATTGACTTATTTGGTTTAGCATAATATTCTCTAGCTCCACCCATGTCATTGCAAATGGCAAGATTTCGTTCTTCTTTATGGTTGAGTAATATTCCAGTAAGGTGGTGTGTGTGTGTGTGTGTGTGTGTGTGTGTGTGTGTGTGTGTAACACATCTTCTTTATCCATTCATCAATCGGTGGACATTTGGGCTCTTTCTACAATTTGGCTATTGTTGATAATTCCACTATAAATATCAGAGTATGTGTATCCTTTGAATCAGTATTTTTGTGTCCTTCTGGTAAATACCTATTATTGCAATTGCTGGGTCATAAGGCAGTTCTATTTTTAACTTTTTGAGGAACTTCCATAATGCTTTCCAGAGTGGCTGCACCAGTTTACATTCCCACCAACAGAGTAGCAGGGGTCCCCTTTCTCTGCATCCTTGCCAACATCTGTTGTTTCCTCTGTTGTCAATTTTAGCTATTCTGACAGGTGTGAGGTTATATCTCACTGTACTTTTGATTTCTATTTCCCTGATGATAAGTGATATTGAGCATCTTTCCATGCCATATTGGCTTTTAACAGTATGCTAGTTAAAAAATTAATAATAATAAACATGTGATATAAGAATTGAGAAATAAGAGCCAAAACTGTTTCTATTTCAGATTCCATTTTTGCCTACATAGAAAATTCAAGAATATTTACAGATAAACCCTTAGACTCAATAAGAATGGTTAGTGATGTTGCTAGATACAAAGAAAAAAATCTATAGTAACCTCATATATGTCCAATTATATATTAGACTTTTCTACTACTATTAGGGTTATAGAAAAAATATTCCACTTATAACAGTGGCCAAAACTTATGGGTTCCCAGAAAGAAATCTAATGATTTCTTACAAAATAAACCACAAAGCACTTTTGAAGGATGGAAAAGAAAATCTAAATTAAGAGGAAAAAGTACCAACTCCAAAACGCGGAAACCTCTCCAGAAATTCTCATGGAGGACATTAGGAGAAGTAGAGGAAAAGTGAATTGGGGGAAATTGGAGGGGGATACAAAGCATAAGAGACTGTGGACTCTGAGAAACAAACAGGGTTTTTGAAGGGAGAGGGGGGATGGGTGAGCCTGGTGGTGGGTACTAAGGAGAGCACGTATTGCATGGAGCACTGGAGCATAATCAACGAATCTTGGAACACTGGAAAAATAAGATTAAAAAAAAAGAAAAAGAAAATGCTCCAACATAAAAAAAGAAGAAATTCTCTTCAAATAAATCTACAAATTAAATATAAGCATAAAGTCTCATCAGACTTTTCCATGGAAACAAATAACCAAAGCTCTCAAAGACAAATTTGAAGAACAGGAAGAGAAACATATTATAAAGCAATAGTATTTAAGATTGTCTAGTATTAGCTCAGGGATAGATAAATCAAGCAAATAAAACAGAAGTGAGCAGTAGACTCAAAATAGTCCTTCTCTCACATATATATGGAAAACATGAATGACAAATATGTGCAAATGGATTGACCATTCAAAAAAGAGGTGGGTCCAACTGGTTATGAATACAGAAAGAAATTGTACTACTACCTAACATAATACAGAGAATAAATCCCAGTTGAAAAAATACCTAACTGCAAAAGGAAAACTAATGTTTTAGAAAAAAAGATAACATTATTGATATTGATAATTTTTATTTACATTGCAAGACTTGTGATCAAAAACAAAGACTATAAGATAAAATGACAGTCTACTGACATCTTCTAGCTCTTATTGTAGTAAAGCTTTTGAACAGGTGACCTTTGAAGTTGCCAAGAAAGAGGAGCAGAGAGATGATAGAAGTTCACTGCTTTTAGCTGGTCTGGAAGTAACATGTAATTTCCACTTTCACTCCACTAGCCATGATTAGTCCCAACTTCACTGCAAGGGAGCATGGGAAATGTAGGGGTGCCCTTGGAACCTGGGTTGTAGGAGTGACTAATACCTGGCTCTACAGGTTATTTATTGATCTATGGTTTCTATATTTCATCTAATCAAACAC